>PVKS010026789.1:0-28254 GCA_004027875.1 Aplodontia rufa
TCTGGATTTAACTCATGTTACTAGACCAACTTTCTCATTGTCCAGGGTCTAGTCCCCACCTCCACAGATGAGTGGAGACAATCGACCCTTAGATCTCTGGGTTAAGCTGATTTTACTCATCATGATCTCTTCCATAACCATCCATTTACCCTCGAAGGCTGCAATATCATTGTTTCTAATTGCTGTGTAATATTCCATTTTTAAAGACTACAGAAAGATAGGTTGGACTAAGTTTTTATGTGCTTTGAATTACAAATTGAGTTATAATAGGTACTACCTATTGCCTACTTACTGGACATCACTGTAGTTCCTTTTTAACTGTTAATATAACTGCTCCTCATAATAATCTTATCTCATAAGTTAAGACTCTAATTATGTCCATTTTACCCATGATAAAATGGAAATACAGAGTGGAGACAACTTTCTAAAGGAAATACCATGCAGTTCAGTCTGGTTCTAGTACCTTCAGTGCTTCAGCACTGCTACACCAAACCACTTTGTATTAGCATATGAATATCTAATATATATACATGTATAAATATCAATACCATGTTACATGCTAAATGTTAACATCCCACATGTATGCGATTTAGAATATGATCCATGTTCACTAAATAAAACATTGAAACCAACTATTTTGTATAAATTAACATGCACCAATAAAAATGAATATTGTAAATATATAGAAAAACTAGAAAAACTGACCAGAAATTCTGCCGCACATATAAGAAAGAAACATATACTTTTAATATTTTGATACATTTTCTTATTTTAAAAAGTCAAACATGATTAAAACAAACCTTCAATCATATTTGATATATTGTATGTATATTCTTTTATTCTATTTAATATTATATCTTATGCTCTTTTGTAATCTATTATAGTCCTTTTGATCTTTCTTTTTTAAATGGATCAATAACATGCCAGTATCTTCTTACATTTAAAGTGGTTTCAGGTGAAACCAAAAGTCATAGAAAAATTATTGGTAATGATTGATAAAGCTAGCATTAGTAAGCCTGATAAAAATATCTACCACATCTCCTTAAATTATTGCTTTATTTTTAATGAAATTTTCACTTGACCAATGATCAAAATAAGGTGTTGGATAAAATAATAGAATGTGTACATAAAGTGTAATTCTGAATACTCAAAGTCTGAGGAAGGATATGAAAGTTCAAATCCAGCCTGGGCAACTTAATGAGAAACAGAAAAAAGTAAAATTTCTGGGTATTTTTCTCAGTGGTACAGTGCCCCTGTGTTCAATGCCCAATACTGAAAATAAATTAAATTTTTAAAAAACTATTGGGAATACTAATTGAAAACACACACACACACACACACACACACACATACACACACACACAGCTAGTCTTATAAAAGAATCTTCAAATAGAAGACTGTATTAAAGTTGCTTGATATTTTCTCGTTAAATAAAGAAATAGGTAAAAATGTCGAATGTATTCCTTAGACCTTCATTTCAATGCACATCACCAGGCAGGAAACAGCACTATAACCACTGCACTTATTTCAGCCTAAACAGCTCTTCTCAGACTCCTCCATTTCTGTCTTCTATGGAACAACTGGACAGTAGAGGTGTCCTTACTTGGATTTAATAATTCAAGGTGTGTGTTAATGTCTGAAATGTGGTGTCCCTACAAATCCATGTGTTTCAAATACATGTGTATCAACAAAGCAGTGATAGCAGGAGATGATGGGATTTTTGAGAAACAATTAGATCATAGGGTTGGACCTTCATAACTGGAATTAGTGTCCTTTATAAATAGGTCTCAGAAAGCTGCCTTGTCTACTGTCATGACATGAGGTGGTTTTCAAACTTATCTTCAAGAAATGAATACAGTATATGACTGATCATTCTATTGCAACATTATACACTAAAAACTAGCGAAATCACCTGCTTTACCTATGTTGGCATTCTTTTTTTTTTTTTTTTTTAACAAGAAAGGGGCAGAGAGGAAGAGAGAGAGAAAGAGAAGCAATCTTTATTTAGTTTTTCAGGTCATTTTCATTCCTTGGACACTTTGTTGTGTATGTGGTGCTGGGGTTTGAACTCATGTACTCGCCTATGCCAGGCAAACACCGTAACCGCTGAGGTACCACTCCAGCCCCTATGTTGACACTCTTTAAACCCTCTCTAAACACCCATTTTTATTAAAAAAAATACTATAAAAATCATCAGATAGTGTGATTTGCAAAATATTCTACCTAAGAGGTTTAGAAATATTGAGATTTATTCCCTCTGTAGGCACACGGTTACATGGCTTATAGATGAATATTAACTTCTTGGTTTTGATACTCCATTCTCCACCCTTAGTGGATCAGCTTTAGAAAACAATGTTATAATTCATTGGAGGGTAACATTGCATCTGTGAGATTTCTTCTGTTTTGTTTTCATTCCCTAAAGAGATGATTTTTTAATAATTTCAGCTCCACAAATGCACACCTTCCTTGTCTGATTATTGTTAACAGAAAAGAGCTAAACCTAAACATATGTATTTTTTCATGGTGTCCGAATATTTTCTGAGCATCATTTGCTACTGTCTATGCAATTAGTTTTACATTGCCTACTCTATTATCACAACCTTAGAAAGTAAACTGCTTCCCTTAAATGAGACAAGTTTCACTTAAAAACCAAGTTAGTGGAGCTATTTCACAGATTTCAGTGTTTTAGTAGTGCATTAAACTCCTGTAAAATTAGTCAGGGTGTCTAGGTTGACTCATTTGGATCTTAATGGAGCCTCGATTTCTAAGTAGTGTGCTGCTTCATTTCCTCCCACAATGTATTCTATATAATCTCATTTTTTAGAGTAGGAATTGCTATTTTTCCTACAAAAACATATTTTTCTCTGTGCTCTGTCACTTGATGTGTCCTTCAGAATATTGTATCTAGCAGCAAAATATGCGTATATCTTATTGAAATGAATAAACAAATAAATTCTCTTAAGAAAAAATTTGATAATGCCAATTATTGAAATGCATAAGCACTTCTATTATAGCTGTAGATAATTCTATATATTAATTTTTCTTACACTGGTACAATGATTTGAATATGGTAGTCAGCTCTGAAACTTATGCTGGAGAATATCTTGACACAACAGGAAGGTGCAAATAATCTGAACTTGATGCCTAGAACAGAGATGCTAGAGGGTTGATCACGATTATATAAGGTCATCATCATGGAGCCACCACGATGGAATGCTGGTGGCTTTACAAGAAGAGAGAGACAGATCAGCAGATGGACACGCACGTACTCCTTGTCTCTCACTATGTGATATCCTATAGCACCTCAGGACTCTGATAGCCAGAAGGCCATCATCAGGTATGATCCCTCAACCATGGATCAGAAAAACAAGCCAAAATTAATTCCATTTCTTTATAACTTTCCCTGTCTGTGATGCTGTATTATTAGCAACAGAAAATGGACTAACAGCTGGACATACCTGGAGCTGCCTTGGATAAGAGAACTTTTAGATATTTAGGCACCATTATCAGTGATTTCAAAAACCCACAAACAATCTCAATCAAATGTGGGTAATTTTGAAAGGCAACAGGGGGCAGGTATAGAATACATTAGCCTTCTCTTGTATTCAAAGTACACAGTCACCTGGATAGAGGAAGTGGTCTCCTTGATGCTCATACTTGATTATTTTTGTTGTTGTTTAAAATATTCTGTGCTTATTGCCAGAAGGATCTTCTTGGTAAATTTCCTTCTTGTTTTTTTAATAGAGAGAAGGACAATGAGAGAGAGAGAGAGAGAATTGATTTTTATTTTGTTTTTCACATAGCTTTTGTTGCTCCAAGACTTTGCTGTGTTCATGGTGCTGGGGTTTTGAACTCGCATACTTTCGCATGCTGGGCAAGTAAGTGCCTTAAACCACTGAGCTACTGCCCCAGCCCTTCTTGGTATATTTTCAAAGGGTAAGGTAATACCTCAGTAAGAAAGACCAGGTCTTTCTCATCAAACTGGAACTTAAAGATGCTTCCTTATAGGACAGAAGAAGTCACTCTTTATTAAAAAGATCTGTTAAGGATATATCAGCACACACTGAGTCCATCCTATGACTCCATTTAGAATTGTGAAAAAAAGATAGCGATGCATTTTTCAAAACTTCTTTAACTGAAGAGATAAATAGTACTGATGTTCATAGTATTTTTTGATTGCCTACAATATATGATATATTTAAGTATACCAATCATTTGTAGTCCTCTCCAAACTACCAGCTGCAGTGAGTTATCTGAATTTTACATACATATAAAAAAAGAGATCAGAAACTTAATCAGTTATGGTCATGCCAGCTAATGAAGCCTAGCTTAGGACTTGAATCTTGAACTTTGATTTCCACAACTTCAACAAGTTTGCTTTTCTGTACTATAGTGCCTTTGTTTTTTGTTTCTGGAAACTTCACCTTACAAATATCACATATTAGCAAGATACAAAAAAAAAAAATCAAGGAATTTTAGAATTCTAGTGTGGGGCATGAGCATGACCCACGGAGACCCTACTTAAAGCAGATATAAGTGAAAAGCAAATGCTAAGCCCACCTAGCACGTCAGTGATTGGCTCCTGAATCTGTTTGTTTCAATATAAGGTCTAGGTTTTATGGTGCCTGAAGTTTTCAAACTTGCATCACCCTCTTTAAGAAAAAGTATGGAAATCCTAACACTAAATTTGGTATCAGACATTAATTTAAAATGAGGACCTAAAACAAAACAAATATTGAAATTATAGAGATTCAAATACTGTTAATTTGAGAACTCCATAGGCATTTTACCAGAAATGCTTACGAACAATTGGTTCACAAACCTGCCTGACCCTCTCAAATTAGAATACTTTTTATCTTCCAATAACTCAGAGAACTTGCGGTACTGAGAGGGAGCTACACAAATAAAAGGTTCTGAATGCTAAGCTTTTTTTTTTTTTTTTTTTTTTTGCATCATGCACACTGTGTTTCAGTGTGGATAACTGAAATACACTTTGGTAATATTGCAAGTTATTCCTCATGAGGAAACTTGGAGCTGTCAATCTGATATCCACAACTGCTGATAGTTTTCAGAACATAAGTGTACACACATACATGTGAACCTAAATACCCACCTACCACCTCCCCCCCGCCACACTTTGTTTCTAGAATAGAGAGGAAATATTATTTACTCTTTCTGGAAGGTTCAGGGAAGTTTTCATAAAAATAGGAAAATTTAATTGAATTGGGAAAAGTGTATAGAAGTCTGTTCAGCAAACAGAATATTTAAAAGCATTTCCAGATGAGATGAAAGCTTTGGCTAACCACTGTGGAACAATACCTGGTCCTTCTCTGATCCATGCATGTAGACCTATTCTACCTGTTCAGAAAATCTCTCTTAGAATGGAGTAAAGTGATGGGAAGAAGGCTAAGACTTTATTTCCACATGCACACAAAACAGCTATACCAACAAACGGAGTTGGGTCTCCATTTGTTTGTTGGGTTAAAGATGGCATCCTAAATACATGTTCAGGTCTGGAATTATGTGATTGCCAGTGTAAATTCAAAAAAGAACAAAAACTTCATTTGAAAATAAATTGAAATTGAAAAACACTTTCAAATTGAAAAACACTTTCAAATTACTTGTCAAATATTGGACAAAATATATATCTGATAATTAATACACAAAACTATAATTTATGAATTGGCAGTTATGAACTAATAGAATGATACAGTGTGGGCAGACATATGCAAAATAAAGTATTATTGCTTAGTTTAATTACTAAGTCACATGTTGTTGTACCCACAACGATTCTTCATGCAACAAGATATAATATATGCTTTTAGTATTAAATTAGTTTTTTCTATGCATGATTTGATACTGCTTAAGTTAAAGCAATGAAATTTAGCTATTAATAGAGTATTTTAAGTTCCACTGAAATGTATATAGCTAACTACAGTTATCCACCACAATCAAAATTAACATATGGATCTATGGATTATTTTTATGCCCTCTTTATTCTTCTTTTTAACTTTAATAATAAAGAACATATTTTGAAGTACAAGTTATTTTTTTAAGTCATTCTTTAACACAGAAATGCCTACCAGGCTTAGTGCTAGACAATGAAGAATGAGTCATTTTAATTTGCAGAAATATCTGTTCTTGGGTAACTCCATTCTGCCCTAAATTAGAATGTGAAATTCCTGGGCAAGTCATACTGTCAGTTTGAGTACCAGAAGCACATTTTGATTCATTTTGTGACATTTTCAATCATGTTTGGCATTTACTTTAAAGGATCACTTAATCAAAATTATTTCTAATCTAGGGGCTTCAATTATCATTTAAATTGATTTCCTATTTATGGATCAAGGTTCAGAATCGACCAAAATTATATACCTTAAAATTATTATCTTCATAACTTCTCTTGACAGTTTACTTCCTTGAAAATATTTATTGGTTGTCATAAATTTTACCAGATCCTAAGATATTAAAATGAATTTCTTTTCAAATATTAATGGAATCTTTGTATTCATTTTTAGAAGGATCACAAATTAATTTGGATTATTATAAGAATACCCTTTAAATACTATCAAAAACTGATATGCAAATTTATTAAGTTTTGAACTCCTCTATCAAGTAGCTTCTAAAGCTTATCCAAGGGCCTATGGGCAACACTCTAAGAGAGATCTGGATAAGTAAACCTAGCTGTAGTTTCATAGCACTAAATTCATAAATGTGTTTGGTCCAAGTGGGATAATCCACGGAAGACCAAGAATAGTAGATTAGAAGTTTATTCAGAATTAACAGAACGGGTGCCATCATACACCTGCAATCACATTGTGTGAAATCAAATCCAAAGATAGACAAGAAGTCCCTGCCTCAGGTGTGGCTGTGGATAGCAGACACCCAGACAAGATTGTGCCCTGGCCTGTTTAGCTTCCTGAAGGTCTGATGTGACTCTTCCTTACAGGGTATCATATAACAACTACATTTCCCCCACTGAGCCCTTGATTGGAAGCCCAGAAGCTTACATAGATCAATGTTTGTCATACAGTAATGTTGCTGTCTCTCTGATGTCAACTCTGTGCTAACTTCCCTTTATAGCCTTTAGAGAAGAAAATTTGTATAATTTGCTGAAGTAACAGCCACATCTGATTGTAAATATTATGACTTGTATTTATTCCAGATTTTCAATGTTTTCAACAAGAAAGTAAATAAGACTCTAGAAATTGAACACATTCTTTTCACCATTTAATTATTTTTAACTATGAAGAACAGTTTTGAATTAGACATTTCCTTTTTATGTTTATTTCTGTGAAAACAAATATCATTTCAATTAGTGTGAAGTTATATGCACAAAAATCACATAAGCCACAGAAGGTTAACCATAAATATTAGCACACATGATCTATAACAATAGGAAATGGGCAATAATTGTGATATATAAGGTCTGTTTGATTATTTTAATTTTTCTGGGCATTTAAATGGAGCCAGTCTTAAAGCATCTGTGGGTGTTATCATTTATACCCTTAGTCTTCCTTAAGAACTCAGGTCTTTTATTTTAAGATGCTCCTCCTACACTGGATTACAAATAAGCTTATGTTATAAACATTTCCAGGAGAATCCTGTTCCTAATCTTTTCACTATTTTAAAGTATTTTTTTTTTGAACTGGCATAATGCTAGGTATGCTCTGCCACTGACTCTGCCTCAACCTTCTGGTTTCAATTTTATTGACATCTTTCCCATTTATGATTTTGCCCTGCTTTCTGCTAGTGTTTCTGATAAATCAACTGTTTATATGTTAGGTGGGAAAAAATAATTACCTCATTTCTGGTACTATTTATATCTAAATCAAAATATTTTATAACTTGAAAAATATTCATTATTTAACTAAAAAAGACTTTTATTATTCCCATGTGGATCTTATATTTTATCATTTTATTTTAATTAATAAATTAATTTTAATTAAAAGCCATTGATGCGGGTACTGTGATAACCAGACATGTGACTCAGGTAAGGTTATCTGCTCCATCAATTACATCCTAGAAGCGTAGGCAGTATCACCAACAGTTAATCTGAGACTCTGATTAGCATGAAATTAGGATTGTGATACTTTCAACCAAATGTGAAATTAATGAGGGTTTTCACCAGGATATTCAAAATAATCTTTCAGGCTTCACTGCTTTATGTGGACTTTTAGAAGGTGGAGAGCTGAAACGGAGAATCAGTGATGTAATCCAAAGAAGTGATTTCAAGGTTTAGAATTCTTTCCCAGTGGAGGAAATAATTTTAGCTAAAGCTCATTAGCTCTATGTGCATAAGTAATGCTTTTATGTTTTTGTATTGAAACTCTTTAGATATTCTAAATAGACCCCTCTAAAAATTCTGAAATTCTATTTTTTAAAATTATTGAAATATATGCAATATAAACTTTCAGTTTATTAAATACAATACTAAAATAGATAAGAGTTATGTATAAACTTTAAAATTGAATGGATAATTGTTTGATATTAAAGAAGTGCCCTCTGTACCTCTAACATGAATTAATTCAATTCATTTTTTAAAAAAAGTTAGATTATAATTCTTAGGTCCAGCTTTAGCGATAAATATATGATTCTTGAACTCATTAAGTCTAAATTTGATTGACATCTTTCCCAATTATGATTTTTCCCTGCTTTCTGCTATTGTATCTGATAAATCAACTGTTTTGTGTTAGGTGGGAAAAAATAATTATTGATTGGGTTGTTCTCTTGAGAATATGATTAGATGGTTAAGCTAAATAGTCTATGTTAATACCATCCAAACATGACCTAAGATGTTATTAGCTAATGAAGTCAGTTGATATTTATGTGCAATTCCACTAAATTCCAATGAAGGCATGTTTACTCAGAGTCATTTCCCTTATTAATAGGGAATATGAATAGCCTTTATATGGAGGGCAATAATGTATCCTAATGTCTTCAAATGAGTCATTTATGTTCAAAACCCACTTCACAAGTATGAACATATTAATATCAGTAATGATTCACTCAGCTGTTCCTTAATGGCTCACATTCCCTCGGCTTTTTCATGGCTACTGCACCATGATCTCATCTTGAACTCCATGGTCAGTTCCTACTGGGGGTCTGTACAATAGATCCTTGATCCCTTATCATTTGCTAAAGTGGCCAACGCCTCTGTCCTGTCCGAAGTGTCTGCTTGATCTGTTCCTGCCTGGAACTGAGCATTTTATGAGAAGCCATTAAAACATTTTACAGATCCAGGCAGCCTCACTACTGTGTTGACCAGTTTCAATTCAGATCACCCCATTGTACATCTCACCTCTATTCTTCCATCAGTGCCCTGATGTCTCCTCTATTTTCCTGGTTTTATTAACAAAAATTATTATCTCATAACTTCTGAGTCTACATTTCCAATCTCTGTTACCTAGTCCACTAATAATCTCATGCCCAAGTTAGTTCTCTGCTGGATATCTCTGGTCCCTATCTTACAACACATCTTTCAGCTCAGTCAAGATCAATACCTCCTCTTTTCTATTTTTCCCAAGAACAAAAAAATATCTCTTTGGTTTTAGGAATCCTCAGACCATTCATTCTGGTTAGGTAATTTTTACTTGAATCAATAAATTATCTGGAACTCATTTTTATCATTTGTAGATAAAAAATAGAAAAGAAATTCAGTATAACTAAGAAGATAAATGTAATAATGTGCACGATTTGTTTTTTCAGTACTGGGGATTGAATCCAAGGCCACCTGCATGTTAAGCAAGTATTTTCCCACGAAGCACATCCCCAGCTCTTTTTATGTTTTAGAGACAGGTTCCTAAATTGCCCAGGTTGGCCTTAAATTTGTGATCCTCCTGCTTTAGTTTCCCAAGTAGCTGGGATTACAGGTGTGTACCATTGTGCCTGGCTTGAAAATATTTTTCTTACCTTTGACTCATTTTTTAAAGACTCTACCCTTTCATTCCTTCTGCCCATTGCACAGGGACAGACCTTGAATCTCCACTTGTATAAATCTACTTTCTTGAAAACATTCTCAACGCAAGTTCCTTTAGGAGGTTTCCTGATCTTGCAACTTGATTTAACCTGTATATAAACTACTTGGAGGAAAAATTATCAGTATATCCTTGGAAATACTTAGCACAGTTTCTCACGGAAAGCATATGCTTAAAAATAACTGACTATTTTTCTTTTTAAGAGAAAGAGTAAGAGAGTTAACTTCTTTTATTTTATTCATCTGCTGTTTGTTTGTTTTGTTTTTCTCCTCTCACTTATGTATGTTGTGCTGGGGATCAAACGCAGGTCCTCACGCATGCCAGGCCCCTGATACTGTTTCTTACCTGCTTGCCAGACTCAAATTTCCAAATATTCACCTGGAATCTTCATAGGTAGGATAACCTATTCTTTCCATAAATTCCACACAACAAAGCTAAACTTTCATCTCCTCTCCTTAATCAATTGTATTTCCCTACCTTCCTATCTACTTTAATGTTCCACCAACATTTCTCTACCTTCTAGGCTCAAACATGAGGTTACCTTAAAAATATTCTGAACAGGTAAGGGGATGGCACATGACTGGAATCTCACTGATTTAGGAAGCTGAGGAAGGACGATTGCAAGTTCAAAGCCAGCTTCAGCAACTTACAGAGGCCCTATCTCAAAATAAAATATTGAAAAAGGGGCTGAGATTATGGCTAAGTGGTTAAGTCCCTGGGTTCAGTCCCTGACACACATAAACACAGAGAAAAACAAAATTCTGAACAAATGATAAAGTAACAAAAGCCTTGAAACTGCCTTAATTCACTGATATTTTTGCATTTTTACATGTGGTTATCAAGGAATTCAGACTTTATTTTGTGTAGAATTCCATTTTATAAAAAATGTTGTATCTTAAATGTGCCCTTTTTTCTTAATGAATATACTCAACTCCATAGTAATATATCAGTTTTTATATTTAGCCAGTCTTGACATTCTAATGAAAATAGTTTTAAAATTAATGTTGTAATATTTAATATATGAACTTTTACATTAAAATGTCAGGGATTATAAGGTACATGTTATAAATTATCTGGCAAATAATAACCAACTACAATGCATAGTTGCAGGCTTTTGCCCCAATGGAGTAGCAAAGTCTTAGGTAGGAATCAATCTAAGTTCATTCCAGTTTTGTCTGTCCTAGCCTTGATTTTCATCTAGAGATCCAAAAAAAAAATCAGCCTTCTGTCATTGCTTCTAACTACATTCCAAGTCATCATTCTATACTCATTTGGCTGTTTGATACTTACAATATCACAATGATAAAAGCAACAACTAATATTTATTTATGCACTCGTTTCTACGTGGGAAATGGTACACCATATATTGTATGTGAGCTTTCTCATTTATTGCCTGTGGTCAGTCTACAGGGTGTCATATTATTTCTAACTTACAGATTAGGGCACTGTGATTTAACAATGTTCATTTCATTCACCACAGGTCATGCAAGTAGTGAGGTTTTAGAGCAGGAACTCAAAACATGGTTTTTCTCTCTCCAAAGACTATGTTAACAACCACTCTACTGTGCAGCTTTTCCAGAAATGACATAAAGTTTGAGGATCGATTGCTTTCCTGGCATTTATCTGACATCTTGAGATTTTTTTTTTTAAATCTTCTCTTGACCTCCAGGCCAAAAGCTGTCTAGACAGTTGAACAATCAATGAGCTCTTTACACCATACCCCACATATTCTGGCTACATACCTCCACGCCCTACCATCCATAACCCAATTGGCTCTGCTTATTCTCCTTCCAAACTTAAAGTGTTCACTTGATCTTAAGAAAAAATTAGGTATGCTGTAGAATTTACTTTTTACCATATGAAGTTGGGAAAACTGTAATGTGCATGTATCTTAGAGGTGTCTTAGCCCTCAGTCCTTTGTGTACCATATTTATGTGAACAAGAAATCTCATTGGTTACTTTTTCAAATTGTCTCCTAGGGCGGGCACTTCCTCCTCGTTTCCACCTTGATCATCTCTCTGGTCACTGCAATTGCTATCTGGTCTCTCTCATGTGGTCTCTTTCCCTTTAATCTGGCCTGTGTGTAGCTATCAGGGTTACATTTCCAAAGTGCCACTCTGACTGTATTGCATCCAGGTTCACATACGCCAGGACTAACTTTTAATTATTTATCCTAGAATCCAAGACATTTAAGTCCTTCCTATACGTTGAACCCAACTTCCCCATGCAGTTCTATTAAAGAAAATGTATCACTTATTCTGTGGTTTTTTGCAAAATCATGCTTATTCTGACTTCTAAACTCTGGGGCTCCTCCATACACTTTCAGAAATATTACACCCCGTTCTTTACACTTACACACATTCCCATCTTCTAACATGGCCCTTCTCTTTGCAGCCCTAATATCTTCCTTGATTTCACCCTTTCGTTTGGCACAGAATTAGATACCTCTACTTATATCAGTAGCTTTTCTCCTACCAACTCATTTCTCTCCACAGGCATAAATACTAAATAAATGTCCAGAACCTGCCCCACACAAATTAATGTGGAACTGAGACTTGTTATTCAAGTCTCAGTTTTAATTTTTACATTTAAAATTAAAAACCTACTTTTACTCCATCTATTATCTAGACAAATACCATGTTAAAAGTTTTTAAATGTATCAGAATGGAATTAAGATGGATTGAAGTGCAATTATGCCTTAGATTATTTCTATATCAAGTATAACTTTGTTTCCAAGCACATTGATGTTTTTTAAATCCATAATATTTGAAAATAATTTTAAAAGTGTACAAATAAAGTCAGTATATGGTAATATTTCTGTTAAGCAAATACATTTTTAAAATTCTGAATGCAAATTGGACTTTTTGGTTTGAAGGCAGGTGCATTTGTTGTAGGAAGGAGAGGTACAAGGAGCAGAATATCTAACATGTTGAGCTCATGGATGCAGGCTGGGAAGGAATAGAGCAGACTAAAAGCGTTCCAAAAAATGCCTATGCATTTCGTACAACATTTGCATTTTCTATAATATTTTGCTGTGCTACCTAACTTGTTGTCAAGACAGTAGGGCCCTAGAGTGCTTAGGCAGAGGAGGCCCTCACGTGCACCTTGAACTTGTAGTTGTTTCTAAGAGGTTACCTTACTCAGAAACACTTTCCCTCTTCGCAATCTTCACAACTCCAGAAATGCCAGTCTCTACTAGTTAAAGCAAGAAAGCCCAGGTAAAATGCAAACGAATATTCTTGCTAGCAGAAACGATTCAAGGGGAGAAAAATGTACTCAAACCTCACCTACTTCTCAGTTCTGCCTCAGGCTAGCCTGTTGAGAGGTAATTCTGTATGGTATTAAAATAAAGAATTAAGATGGACTAGTCCTAGAACAAACACTGAAACACTTTGGTGTTCCCATTCTCAAGATAATTCTTTATGCTTAAAAACTCCACATTTTCCTTTCCTTAATATTTATTTCCTTTTGCGTTTTTCCCCAAATGCCCCAAACTATTTCCTGGAAATAAATGAATTTGATTTTCCCATTTTTAAGTGTGTGTAAGTTTAGTTATGTGGAGGACCCGGGCATGAGGTTTAGCAGACGACTTAGACAAAGAACTAGAGCTGGTCTGCACAGATCTGTAACAACTTTGCCAAGTGAGATTCCTCCTGTGGAACACTGTGTGCTTATCAAAGTAGAGAAGACCTAGGAATAATTATTCTCATAGACATCTATTCAGATCTGCCTATCTTAACAGCAATTAAAACTTCATCTAACTCAGTAATGTCAGTGAGAGGAAAGACACTGACTTTCCATGCAGGCTTTAAAGCTGCATTCTCTACACAAATGCCATTGTTAATTTCCTCTTTAGTTTAAAACAGAAGAAAATCAATTCTGAATATTGAATTTGCAATTATTGATCTACCATTTCTAAATTTTTGTGGAAGGAAAATACTACAGTTCAGATTGCCTCTACAACCAGTAATAATATACCCCTAAGACATATTCTAGCTTTGCCAAATTCTCATTTGTATTACGATTAGTTTAATGGAGATTGGGAGGTAGAAAAGTGGATTTATGACTATGAGTGTAACTCAGTGGTAGAATGTGTGCCTAGCAAATAAAAAGTTTTGAGTTTGATTCCCACCCAGCACAGGGGCAGAGGGAAAGACAGGGAGAGAGAAAAGAAATAGAAAGGAAAAAGAAAGATAGATTTATCAAATTGATATAAGTCTCTCAGCAACAGATTAAAACATTGACTATTTTAAACATAGCATCCTTTATTATTTTCTTTGTGATTTTTTCCTTTATGAAAAGGAGTTACTTCAGGCAATTTTTCTCAGTGAAACAGTGAAAATATTTATTAAGCAAATAACTCAGAAATCCAGGAAAGCAAAAGATATTTGAGATTGTGGGAAATGAGTTTCCTATGCTACTTTTTCTTTTCTTCTTTTTTTTAATTTTTAAAAATTTTTTTATTTTTTGTCACCCAGAACATCAGTCTGGGAAAAACACATTAATTTTAGTGAGAATATTTAAAGAACTTGCTTGCTATCGAATCTCTCTTCTATCAAACACTGAAACAGTCATTTAACCAGATGGTTTGATACTGTATATAGACTATAATTTCCAGGACAAATAAGTCATTTAGATTTGAAGTCCTTTAGAAACACACCTGCCCCTAGCCAGGGCTCATTTAAGTTTAACATTTATAGATGAAAAGTTATCACAAAGGTATGATTTTACTCCAGATCATGTAATACATTCTTTTAAGTAAGATATTGGTTTCCTTTACTGTAATGAAACTGTCTAAAATCTAAACAACAACAACAACAAAACATCCAAACTGAGGGATCCACACATATCCCTCATTGAACTATGTTCCAGAATCCACCTAACAACTGCATTTAGATGGAATAGATACTAGATACGTGAATCAAAAGTGAAAGCTGAATAAGAAGCACTTTTTAAATAATGCATACCCAACCTTAGAAGAGGTTGTCGGTTTACTGAAAATCATTGCAGTTAACTGACTGCATGTCAAATACTGCATATCCTGCTATAACTTCAATTTTTATGTTGAACCAGATAATTTTTAAATCTTTTTTAAGAAGCTGTTTATAATATTCAAGGTACTTCTATTACCTGAGCATCTGTTTGAAATGAGAATGAATAGAAGAAAAAATGATGGAGAATAAACACCTCTGCAAATTCATATTAGTGATACCATGAATAATTAGTTTGCAAATCATTTGTATAATGGTGAAGTTGGAATGACCCCTTTAAGATCGCAAACCTCTCATTAATGTATCAAGTTACCCAAATTTGTTTTAAGAAAAGACATTCTCAGAGGCCCAATTGCATTAGTAATGCTGTGTAGCAAATTAACCCAAATTGCACGGCTTTAAACTGTGATGTTTATTATCTCACAGTTTCTGTGGGAGATAAATTTTGGTGCTGCTTAGTTGGGGCATGAGGTTTAGGGTCTCTGATAAGACTACGTTTAAGGCATGGTCACCTTGAAAGCGCAGTTAGGGAGATCTGTTTCCAGGCTCACTGGTAGTTTTTGTAAGATTCAGTGCCTGGCATTTTGTGATACTGAGATCCTAATTTCTCACTGACTATTGATCAGAGACCACCTTTATTTTTTTAATTCATGAGCTTCTCTACAAGGAAGTTCACAAGATGGCAACTGGATTCCTCAGAGCAAGTTAGGACAATCGACAGAATAAAGGTGAGACAGAAGTCATGTTCTTTTGTAACCTAATCTTGGAAGCGACTTCCCATCACTGAACAGCATATTCTATCTGTGTGGATCATTGGGAGCCATGTTAGAAGCAGCCTACATCTCCTATTCTTTCTTATTCCTGTTTTATCATTAAAATTGATCCAATTATTGGTTTAGCCAACTATTTAGAATTAACTGTTCAATTTACTCTTAGTTCTTATTATTAAAAATTTCAAAACTGGGACTGGGGCGATGGCTTGGCGACTACGGTGCTTGCCTTGCATGTGTGAGGATGCAGGTTCAAACCCCAGCATCACATACACAACAAAGTGCCAGAGCAACAAAAGCCACATGAAAAACTAAATAAAATTGATTCTCTCTCTCTCTTTCTCTCTCTCTCTCTCACTATCCCTCTTTCTTTAAAAAAAATAAATAAATAAGTAAATTCATTCTAAGCTGTCAGTCACCAAAGGTCTGCTTCCATTAACTACCATTCCATTGATTTTGGGTCAAATTTTCCTGTTTCTTCACATGTTCAACAAATTTTTAATTTTTCTGCTAAACATTAAGGATAATGTTACAGATTATTTTTTAATATACATGATTTTGAACTTCATTTTTTCAATTACAATATTTACAGAAAATTATGTCATATTCTTAAATTGATATATTTCACATTTCATGATTGTATAGTACTCTATTATGTGAGTGTATTATAGTTTATGCAAACTTTGTTTCTTAGGAAATTATCTATGCTTTAAAATCTATTTTGCAATCTCTTCTGAGAGCTTGTCAAAATAGTGTGATGATCTTTAGTGTCTTGTATGTCAATGAAATGGTTAACTTATTCTGTTTTATTCATTTTATTTTGCTCCTCCTCCCCTCCTCCCCCCTCCTTCTTTTTCTTCTACTTCTAATTTTAGTTCTTCTTTTTGCTGTTCATGATATATAATGGTCTGTCCAATTTGTTGATGTTTTAACTGACAATATTTTATTTATTTTTATACTATTTGTTCTTCTTTTAGTTAATAATACCCACCTTTTTATTCCTAAATATTTTAATTCATTTTCTGTTCTTTTTAGGTTAATTTATTTTTGTTTCAATTACTTTCTGGAGTAGAGATTAAATCATTTACATTATTTTATATTTATTGTCATTAAAGCTTATGAACTTTACTTTGATCAGTGCTTTATTTGTATTATGTAGGTTTTAATAGATGGTGTTTACCATTAATTTTTGGAAATTTCAAAATTAGGATTTGTATTTTACTTTTTTCTCAAGAATTGTTTTGTTATACAATTGCTCAATAGGGTGACTATAGCTAAGGATAATATACCATATATTTCAAAAGGTAGTGAAAAGAAGTTCAAATGTTTTCCTCATAAATAAATAATAAATGAGGACACATGTTTAATCTGATTTAAACATTACACAATGTGTATGTGTATGTAAAATCACATGGTATTCTACAAATATGTACAATTTTTATGGTTTTATGTATCAGTTAAAATAAATTTAGAAGAATTGTTTAATAGAGAGTTTAATATTGCTAGGAAGAGAAGTCTTTTTAAAAAAACAATTTCCAGTTTTGTTGAGTATTGATAAGAAAATACAAATTTTGAAACTTTACGTAGCTAAGGTGTCTTTGTGACCTGATAAATGTTCAGTTTTTACGAGGATTCCAAGATCACTTGAGAAGAATGTATAAACTTTTTATCATGATGTAAATTTCAATGTATATTCATAGTATCCACTTTACAGACTTTGCTGGTTAGTTCTTCTAGATCTCATTCTGCCCTGTCTTATGATTGCAATATTATAGAATTAAAATGAAACCCTTATGCTTTTCAGAAAAGTTGGCATGCTCAAATTCTAAACAAATTTTGTTGTAATGTATGATCAACCTTACATACTCTTATTATTGCATCCTGAGCCATCTTCTTGAAATCCATACTCTAATACTAAACTTGATTGTCTTGCTTTTTCTGTCATCTTACTGGCATATTCTTTGCTCCCATTCTTTGGATTGACTTTCCTTGCCCAGTAAATGTTTAAAAAGTTTGGAAGAAAAAAAATCAAATTCTATACAAAACATGATGCTGCCGATTGAAATGGAACTAGAGATAGATACCCTTGTATTTTAATTTATATTTTATTATTTTAATATTTGGTAATATGAAACAAGCTTTTGAATAAAACTATCATTAATCTGCAATTTTCACTCACTCTTAAACCAAATAATTTTACAATATTCCTTTTCCTTTTAAAAAAAACCTCTAATCAGTTTTGATCGGCAGATCTTAATCAAGTTAAAATTCATAATAGTCTTCATTTTAAAAGATACATCTTAATGAATTTATCCTTCTATAGAGTACTATCTTACCTTCTTATATATCTACCCCAAAAGCCCATGTATGAATTCAGGGAACACATTAACTAGTCTTTTGGAATAACTAGCCTTCCAAATTATTTCCAAGTAAAATTCAGAGAGTTGACTTAAGTCAACAGATGGTTTGGGGCTTGTTTAAAGAAGAAACCATCTCACTCCATATGTAAGCTTGTGAGACATGCAATCAACTACTACACTATTACATATAATTTCTTCATCCCATTTTAAGACTCTGCACCCAGGGAATAGTCAATGGAGATTTAGTACCGCTAGAGTTTCTCCCTCTTATAGAGTAGCCAAGACCTTATTGGCTTACCTTGCTGATTCTTTCTAAATAAATTGGCTTGAAGCTGATGCTATTGTGATGTTATTTTTATCTCAAGTCCTTTCAATGAATTCTGTTGACAGTTATTTTAAGCATTTTAATTAGCTATCCTTGCAAGTCTGGACCCTTGAAGCTAAAAACAGTTCTGTATATCCTTTAAAGAATTAAAGCAATCACTTATGCAAAGTGCTTCTGAGACAGTTATTTCATATGGTAGTTTGACAATATTCCTTAAAGCAGCAAAGAAGAAAGTCGATATGCTTTATCCCTCTAGTTCTGTTCTCCTTTCGACTGACCCATCTACAGTGCATTTACCAATTCCACTGGCTTTCCTCAGAGTGTAATGACTTTCCTTGTACTCTGTTAAAAATATATCCCCACAAATCAAGAAGAAGCAGATTCAGACTAAGTGGCTGAGAAGATTTACATTCTATTGCTAACCCAGTTATTACTCTGCTGAAAACCCCATAGCATCAATATAATGAATCCCTCAACTTCTGCAGCAAGCACAGTTTTTCTTCCCAAGCTCGTTGGCTCCCAACTTTCTGCTTGACCTTTTACAATCTGTGTGCAGCAGAACTTCATTACAACCTTTTAATGATGCACAAATGGCATACAATACCAAGGTCACAGAAGATTCCAGTGAAAACTTTTCAAACACCATCAGAATAGTTATTGAGACCTCATCTAAGAGGCAGAATAACTTTATGGAGAAATCACAGCTTAAGATCCAATGGGCTGATAACACAAAATATTGACAGTGTGTTAAGGTGAATAACTACCCTAAACAAACCTTTCTAAAGAGGAAAAAACCTGATTTCCCAAGCTATAAATGGTTAAGATATTCTAAATGGTTCCTTTGGTGTCCTATCTCAGTGCTAGAAGGATAATAGCTTTTGGAGTCCAATCCAGGCCGGTTTCATTATATAACTTACAACACTGATGTAAGCTCAAGAAGCCAACACTCACATATTTTTCTCTTATCAGCTTGAGCCAGCAAAAAAGCACCTCAAAATCCCATTGTATCAGAAGTTGAGAATGTGGAAAGCACAAAATTACAACATGGCTCTTCACGTGATTGACTGACTAGAAGTGGTGGGATCTTGAAGGCACAGGAGTGAGAAAGTTGAATTGAAGGGCGGGATAGGACGTGGCACGAGAAACGAAAGGAGAGTTTGATTCCGATCAGTAATCTCCTTCAAGAAAATGAATATTTTCTTGCGGAGGGAAAGAGTAAAACCAAAAGTTTAGTTCCATTTACTTTAAATACTGCTCAAGGAAAGTAAAGGGGGCCACAAGATTTCATGTCTCTTTTGGCAGTTAGTTTTAAATCAGTTCCTGAGTTGTTTCCCATTTTCTCCTCCCCTGTCTTCTTCTTCTCCCCTTGTTTATGACAAAAACTTGAAAATATGCAGAGGAGACCACATAATATGTTTTACCTTGAGACAGTGTGACCTATTCAGTGCCATGCTATTGGGAAAGAGAAATTATGCCTATTAACTTCTCCCCCATGACCACCATTGTCATCAGCTCAGCACCAATTTTTAAAATTACTATTTTAAAAACCTTTATTATAGACTATAGAGTAAGTACCACATGCAAGCACAAATTTTAAGAAGATCCCTGATCTGAAGACCCTTGGTAGTACGTTGGTGGTACCGTGATGATTTGCCTTGATGTCCTCAGCTGTCATTTCTATGGGTACCATTCTTCTAACTCACACATTCACCAGTAGAAGGCAAATATAAGAATTCGGAAGCTAGATGATCTATTTTCATATCCATGAGGGCCTTGGATCCTTAGATGCAGTGTCTACAATCAAATAAGAATGTTGGTTATGCTGCCCTGCATATCCAGTTTCAAATTTCCTGCTCAGAAATGTCTAGTTTTGTAAATTCAACACAAGTATTTAACTTCCATAGATCTCAGTTACTTCTTGTAAATTTTCAATTTATAACACCATCTAACCTTTAAGGTTATTCAAAGAATTAGCTATCAAATAGAACTTTTTTGCATAGAGCTTGCCACCTAATGGAGTCTCTGTAAATTGTAATGATAATCATCATAAGGCATATGACTTGATTTAAATATTATGAATAGGCTGGAGGTCCATTTTCACCAAGAAAAAGTTTCAATAACAGTGAAAATTTTCTGTCACCTTAAAATGCAAGTGTAGTTTTTCTTACAATTTTATAGGAAAGGACATCTGGTTTGGTTTAGCTCATTACTTCACAGAGAGCCAGAGGAGAGGCTGATGCATTTCATATCCCATTCACAAATTGGACTACTGAAGTCTCAACACCCCCAACCTTTCATTTATAGTAATTTCACTCTTAGGCTGTGTTAAAGCCATTGGAACTGACACCACTGTTAAGTGCAGTTCTAATATACTCTTCTTCCAATGCAAAATTACCTTTGAGGGCCCATGGCAATCCACACTTTTATTTCATAGTCAAAGCAATACTTGGAACAGAGTGATCAGTTTACTAGATTAACTAGCAAGGCTAGTTCAGAGAGAAGTACTAGATTGCACCATTTACCCTGTCAGGCTTTGTGCCATGGGCTCCGAAGCCCTAGCAGTATGATGGCTGGCAGCTTTGTTAGTGAGCACAGATGGAAAGTAATTGAGGTGCCCAGTTAGCACCAGGCACATTGTGGAAGCTCAGAGAAGTATTGAATAGCAATGGGAAACTGTTCATATTCTGTCTACATACAGCTGTTACACACATTTGTGAATATATTTGTAGAACAGATTACTCACATTTCATCCTCAAGCCTGCAGGGTTGAATGTAAAAGAACTGGCATTTGTTTTAAGAATTCTCAATATCTTGTTCAAAGAAATGCTGAACCTTTGGCAATAGAAATTATCTACAGACAAGGAAGTAGTGACAAATTTACTTCTTTATATATTTATGGAATTTACCTGCTTTAAAACAAATCTCAAAAAATGGTATGGACTACTATAAGCAGTATATTTGTTCATAATAATTACACAAAGCTCATTTCTACTGTGAAATTATCCTTGCATATTCAGGAAGAGGTCGATCAGCTAGAGTTAATGATAAAGTATTTACCAAAACTTTGATGAATTTTCAAAATGCATACACAAAGTTGGTTTATGATGTAATTTCCTGAAGTAGTTTTAAATTAATATTAGATCTATTTACTTATAAATTTTTCAATAAATATATGAGTGCTTGTTATCTTGTTTCAGGCATTTTGAGAGGCATTGGGAAATGGCAAGAAAGAAGCAAGAGGAAATACAAGAATCTCTCTATTTGGGCTGTAGCATAGCACTCCTCACGCTCTTTTCCAAAATCTGTAAAAGTGAGATTCATTTGCAATGGAATGGGAAGTGTGTCCAATTCATGCACTTTTATCTAATTTAACCGAAGCAGGTACTCTCCAGTATAAATGCTTTACTTTGCCATAAAATCTCATTACAGAATGTGTCAAAACAATATAAAAGCAAATGGAGTTAAAGAAGTTAAATTTTCATAATTCTAAAAAGTCAACTGTGAAAATAAAACTGCCTCTCTGGCTAATTCCCCATGCACAGACAGCTTATACATGAATAATGATATAAAAGGTTCTAAACTCACTCACTTGACAAAGGAAGTATTAAAAAAAATGCTGGTAAATATATTCTTACCTTCCTTGTTACCACTGGCCATCTCTACTGTCACTGTGCTTCTATAGTCACTTCACTGCAAATCCAAAGAAATCTTCTTAGCTACTACCACTGTGTCTTCCTTCAAAATCATAACCAGTGCCATGCGATAAATCTTACACTCTCCCTTCAATATCTTGCTTCACAGGGACTCCAAATCAACATCTAACGCTACTTCTCTTTGACTGTAAAAAATGTAGCAGGACTTGGCAAATTAAATGAAATTATATACCACCCATAAGCAGAACTACTTTTGAAACTGTCCTCAGGAAACTCACCAACTTGAATTCCCTTGACTCAACCTGATTTCTGCTCTATGTCAGGTCACCCTTTTTGATTGAGCTTTGGGGAAAAGGTAAATGGAAGGATTGAGTAAGAAAATGGAATCTACCTAGCAAGCAAGTCATAATGAGTAAAATAAACTATGGAGAGACACCTGGTGATCTGGATGGAAGCCAGACTGTCTTTCCATCAATACCCACACCAAAACTACTACAGGATCAATGCTTCTTCCAGCGAAAGCAAGCTTCCTGGCAACAAAAATAAATATACAAGTTTAGAAAACTTTGTAGAGGGAATTCCTTAAACATAATTGCAAAGCAACTCATTTCTGTGTCCTATGCCTTACTGGAAGCTTTTGTTTATGCGTCAAATTATACTTTCATCTTTCTACTTGGCCACCTGAGACCTGGGGCTGTGCTGATAACATGGCATTTCTCTGCTGCCAAATTTGGGTTTATAAACATCTCCACAGGTGCTGGTATTTTTTCCACTAAGCATTGCAGTATATTTACACATGTCTAATCACCCAGAAGTTTCTCCCTCCCCTACCAAAAACAGTACCCTATGGGATCAGTACCTCTAAATTTTGTTGTGATAAAAATTCTTCAGTTATGACTTACTTCTCTTCTTCTCTAATTACAATTTAAGGCCAATTTAAAACCAATTAACTTCTTGGATTTTTTCCCCTCTGTCTGCCATTAATAGGTCCTAAATTACAAGAATATAAGAAGCTCTGGAACATCAATCTACAGTCACAATACTTTCAGTAGAGTTGTCATGAAATTACAGAAGGATAACGAAATGATTGGATGTAATTAGGCAGGAGGAAAATAAGACCCAACTCAAAAATGCTAATCAGCAAGTAATTAATCATAATGTAGAAAAATAAAAAAATGCATATGACTTAAAGTCACATTATAAAACTGTATTCCCTAAAGGAATGAAAACACTGAAGATGAATTAGAAGTCTCTTATTAATAATTTGATTGAGTTCATGTTTACCAGAATAAGTGACAAGGCTTTTCAATTTATTAAAATTGAGAGGAAAATGGGTTTCTTAAGTTTAAACATAGTACTTGAGTTTATTGTCAAATTACATATAGAAATCTAATGTTTTATTAAATGGCTCAATACAGGAAAATAAAAACAGAAACGGACATTTATCTTTGAATAGTAAATATAAAAGTCCTATTATGTGCAACATTATTAGAGAAATTCTATGGTGAGGACTTTGAATTCTCCTTTGTGTTAAAAATAAAATGAGCTCCAACTGAAGAGTCAAAATTTGCTTGCCTATTAATGAAAGATGAATCTGGCTTAATTGGAAATAATAGCAGATGTGTCTGTTACAATGATGTCAGAATGATAATAATTTTTATATTATATACAAATCAATAATAAAGAGGAATTTAATTAATTATTTTCAGGAGGAAATAAATACCAATAGAGAAGCTCTTCAATCCATTTTTTTCCCGCCTGTATGCTCTGATCTCAGATCCCTAGAATCTGAGTGTGGGAAAGGCAGCAAAACACACCATTCTGTTCTTAGATAAAGGGCACATATCAAAGAGAAGCAAGCATGCATTGTAGGGAAGAAGCATCCAGGAGGAATCACCCAGTACAATCCTCACATCACTGCGTAACAGCTAACATGCACTTCTGCACAGAATATGTCCTACACTGTCATGGTCGAGAGCTTCATTACTCGGGATGGACCTGTGCTCAAATTCTCTTGGGCAAGTTACTTAAACCCTCTATGTTTTAGGTTCTTCATCTTTAAAAAGTGATTGATAAAATGATCTGCCCTGTGGAGTTGTGAGGATTAAATGGAAGAGCCGTGAGAGCAATATTTGACATAGAATCTGCTTTTAAATTACATTAGTTCAAATACAATGGGACAGAGACAATTGGCTATAACCTATATCAAAAAGTATCAAGTAACATAAATTCAATGTCTAAATTATATTGTGTTTATATATCTGACATTAAAAATGTTGTGAATCTGGGGCTGGAGTGGTGGCTGGGTGGTCACAGCGCTTGCCTGGCATGCGCAAGTACGCGAGTTCAAACCCCAGCACCATGTACACAATGAAGTCTCAGAGCAACGAAAGCTGCATAAAAAAACTAAATGAAAATTGTTTCTCTCTTTCTCTCTCTCTCTCTCTCTCTCTCACTCTCCTTCTCTCTTAAAAAGAGTTGTGAATCTATTTATAATAAGATTAGGGAATAAGAAGCTAAGTATGAAAACAATTATTGATAGCATTTTTGAGTGCTTACAATATTTTAAGCATTGCTTTGTTTTGTACATACTAAGTCATTTAGTTCTCACCAAATCTAATTTGTCTCCACATAGTAGCTGAGAATTTCTAGATGTATTAGTGAAACCACATTACTATTTTGAAAAAAATGGCTTAGGTTTATACCAAATGAACTATTTTCCATGGTGTGTAGTTATTCAGATCTCCAAGCTAGACATTGGAAATACTGCCATGAATTAGACCAAGTCCCTTCTCTCTAGTTGCTTGTTACTCAGGCCATGGACATACTTGAAGATTGCGTACCTGTGGTTCACAATAGATCTATATTTTGAACAAACCTACTTTTTGCAAAAGTCTGGCAAGTTGTTTTTATGTCCCTAAAAGTGACAATGATTTTTTTCAAGGCAATTTAAATTTTAGGAACTTGTTCAAGTGGGGAAAATAGTCAAAAAACTTGGCATAAATATATATATTCCCTGTATTGCCAATTTCAGAATGTTCAATAATAGCAGAGGAGCCAAATGTCTGAAGTCAACCATTATAGGCAACGCTGTTCTTTAATTACTACATACCTAAGGAGAAGGTAGCATGGTGAAATAAGGGAAGGACTGAAATGTAAAAGCAGAATTAAAAGACAAGGATTAGGGAATAGGAAAACAAAATATAGACAGATTTACTGTAAGAAGAAAGAAAGAATAGAAAGGAGGGGTCCAAGACAAAAAGGGCAGTAATTGCCTCACATTGATCCTATAGATCCATGATAATAGAGCATCAGTCACTCCCAATTGCTTTTTCCCAAAGACCAGGGGATCTACTAAAGCAATGACTTTCCAGTATACAAAGGTTTCTTTGGAGTGGGTTCAGACCAACAGAAATCCAACACAGCAAACTGAAAATAAAAAGTGTGATCAATAAAATATTACATCAAAACCTCTATATACATAGTCAATTCGAATTATGTCTTTATAGGTAATAAACTTTCATGTGTAAAGCCTCCACAAATGAAGATTTAAAAAATATAATAATGGCCATTTTCTTTTCCTCATTATACTTTTACCTTCAGCTCCCTATTTAATAATTTTAGTAGTCCTGAGAGACCTTACCCCAATAGGGAGGTTTATACCTGTTTTGTTGATGAGCACATTAAGGCTCAGGAATATTGAGGGATAGACCTCAAGTTACATGATATTAACTCTTGAAGGTGAAAGAAAGTCAGATTTTTTACTTCATTCTCCAGGGACTTTAATGCTATACTATTATGCTAAAAAGAATACTGCTCTGATAGAACGTGAACACTCGAAGCCCTGAGGGTGTGCTCTGGGCTAGTACGGAGCACAAACAGAGGGCAAATAATGTCATTGCATCATGGCCCTCACTGAATGAGATAGCAATTAGTTTGCCATAAAACATTACTGCCACATATATTTTGTTAGAAGTGTTTTCGATAGAAAGAACATGGCTGGACTTATATAAAGCACTTGGCATGTGAAGTAATAATCTCCATTGATTACGCCAACAGGAGAATCTTTGTATAAGTCTACTGATTGCGAATTTTGCTGTCAACTTTACAGGACTGGTAATCAGATCTCTACCATTAGTCATTGGTATAATAATAGTGTACACTCTAACAGAATCACCTAATTGCCTCACCTCTGTCCTGTTAAAGACTAATAGGATGGGAGTTTAAATAAATGATACAGTAAAATATTAGCCTCAAGGCTCCCATCACATAAATTTGGTTGGTTCCATTTGATTTTTATT
Source organism: Aplodontia rufa (assembly GCA_004027875.1). Taxonomy (NCBI): domain Eukaryota; kingdom Metazoa; phylum Chordata; class Mammalia; order Rodentia; family Aplodontiidae; genus Aplodontia; species Aplodontia rufa. Next base: position 26,378 of record PVKS010026789.1, read on the forward strand.
GCCACATTGAAATTCACCTGTGTATCACCTGTTTAATGCATTAAAATATATGCTATGCTAGGAAATAAGCCTATTCCCTGAAACATATTCAAGTTAAAAATGAGCAGGTCATAATAAACTCTGCTTCCTAGCTTTTTAAAATGTTAATGTTTATTTTTATAAATTATGCATTCTCAGGTATATTTGCTTAATTAAAAAAAAAAACCTCAATTGTCTTGTTCAGCGAAGTCTCCAGAGGAAATAATTAATATTCTCATGAAGTAGCACACATAATCAAAGGGCCTAGAATCGGCTGAGAGTGTGTCTCACACCTGCCTGACTCTGAGTAGTGGGTCCTATCCCACACATGCCCTGGCTTTCCACTCTGGTGGAAATGACAACCTCATTTTTTATTCCCTACCTGGCACTTTCAGGAAACTGTTTCATAGAGGAAAAAGCCCAGTGACATCGCAGTGAGGGTGTGGGCGCAGGTAAATCAGGAAATTAACATTTTCCCTAAGAACTGCTTGGAGTTTGTGAGCCTGCAGCTAAGTGCTAAACCACATTATGCCATATGAATAACTAATTTCTCCATAGAGCTGAGGGGAGGGGCCTTTATTGGTGTAGTAAAGGGGTAAAAACCCAACTGCCTAGAGCTATTACTGTCAAGCACATAAATCGACCTCTCTTTTCATTGTATTGCATTATATCTTTATTCAAACAGAATTAGAGCAAAAGCTTATGAGGCTTGCCTGCCAAGGATACACTTCTGCTACTGGGTAGGTGGGGTAAGGATTTTAATGGCATAGAATATAATTCCACTATCTTTTTTGAGACTCTCACATAAGCTAATGTCACCTGCTCTCATTTTATTAGTTTGATCCCATTAGTTCTCCCCATAGCCCTGAGTACCATAAGTAAGTATCCTCTTCCCTTAGTTTGTGTGACATGCCCTCCTTTATGAGGTTTCGGGTCCCATTCACGTCCTTCAATCCCTGAAGCATCCTTCAGGCATCCATATAGAGTTGATTGTCGTACATAAGGGTAAGAGAAAGTTAGAACCATCCCAAATTGATTCTAAGAAGCCTGCCTTGAAGCTGGTTCAAACCGCTACAGCAAAAGCCAATTCAGAGAAAGCAAGTGGGGTCTCTGTTCAGCCTATTTGAGAGTCTCCTCACAAATCAGCCTGACAAAATGGTAGGTTGCACCCTGAAATTGGGAGACCAGTGGAAACTTAGGAGACACTCAGGTTTCATGAGTCCAGGGACATTATCTGAGGAAAACAATTTTTTTTTGAGCCAGGATTGAATCCAGAGGTGCTTAACCAGCCAGTCACATCCCCCAAAGCTTTTATTTCTTATTTTGAGACAATGTCTCACTAAATTGCTGAGGCTGGCTTTGAACTTGTGATCTCCTGCCTCAGCCTCCCCAGCCACTGGGATTATTGGCAAGTGACACTGCATGTGGCAAGAAAAATATTTTTTTAAGTGCAGAACAAGAATTCCTAGTAAATAATATCTGGAACTATATTGCATATAACAAATAAAAGTAGAACTAGGAGCAGAATGAGACAGCTGGAGGCTCTCCTGCTTGGTCTTTTAGAACCATGAACAAGGACATCCTTTGGTAATGTTCACTAGGCATAGGTTTTGAAAGTTGGTCAAGCCTTCTTCCAATATCTCAGCCCCTCCTTCTCCTCTTTCTGTGGCTGGAGTCATCGTACTCAACTGGCCAGACAACAGACACAAGTGACGCTTCTTACCCCAGAGAAATAGCTTTATTCCTTATTTTACCATTAGGACATCACCCCTCTGATTCTAGGATGCTCTTCAGTATTCATAATTTACTTTAACCTCAAAGGTGTTATTAGCCGATAGGAGAAAGATCATTAAAGACTT
>PVKS010026790.1:0-13998 GCA_004027875.1 Aplodontia rufa
AACTAGAGAACAAAGGGAATGAGGTAGGCAAGTAGTGTGGAATTTGTGAATTAGGATATAGAGCTACAAGGTAGTAGAGATGATGTAGACTATTCTGATAGAAATAAGGAAAAGATATAAATGGGGTGAGAGTAGAGTAATGACTTTGAGGGAGGATGAGAGAGATCAAAGTACAGTTTAGGTATTGACAGAGTAAAGGAAAGAAGGGGCTAGTAAAGAGTGACAATAAAAATCAATCAAACATACACACAAACAAAAAAAAATACATACACTAAGGAACATCAATTCCAAGAATAACAACAGAGAAAAAAAAGAAAAAGGAGTTGAGTAATTCTGAATTACTACCACCATGATCAAAATGTACTGTGGTGGTATGTGTTCATAGCTGACTTCTAGGTGGATTCACTTCCCAGTTGAGTTTATTGGAGGGAATGAATTTTGGTGATCACAGCTGAGAGTCAGATTCCCAGGTGGCCTCCCAGTAATTTTCTCCTGCATAGGCATTGCAAGCATTCACCTTCCCTGCTTCCTGTAAGAATAGATTTCAGGGCTACCCAAGTTACATTCTTGGGCAGTTTAGTGTCTGCCTGCCCACACTCTTGTTTTCTTCAGCTGGGGTTCCAGAAGCCACTGGGAGTCTTGTGGATCCTGGTGCAGCTGTAAGGAAATCTTGATATTCCAAGTGGTTGGCCTGAACCGAGCACACCCAGGATCATTATTGCCCCACTCTTGGGTGTCTTGAGGTCCCCATTTTACCCAATATATGATGTGTGGGGCAGTCACAACCCTAGGAAGGGGAGGAAGGCATGAAGGAGACACCAGCCCAGCTAGGCCAGTGTCTGTGGAGGTCTTAAATGCAACCACTAGGGGGCACGGAAGCACAGTACCACTTGGAGCACCCAGGACCTATGGGACTGTTTCTGTTTACAGAATTCAGGGTCTGAAAGTAGAGGAAAGCACTGGATCCAGGCTGCCCCTTCAGTTCATAGGTCTCTGAGGCTGATGCTAGCCTCTGCCTTGCATGAAATTTTCAGGCAATATCTGTTGGACTTCAAGACCTAACCCCAGCTAGGGTGTTAGATCCTGTTGAGCAGAATAGGACAGTGACTCCACCCACAGATCACGTATGTAATGGGGTGGGCAGGAAGCCTCTCAATGGGAGTCGCAGGACCAATAGGGAGGTTCTACCATGCCAACACAGTCCCCAGGGCAGACAGTCAAAACACTGGGGATCTGGAGCAACTCCTCAGGCCTGCACTCCCTATTCTTGTCGTATCTGGTGGATTTGGGTTCACTGTTCATGAAGCAGTTTCCTGTACTGCCCTCCAGGAGGATTCACAATGGCAGCGCACCTTGTTTCCTTCACCCGATCAGATTCAGGGGACTCCAATCTGTGTGTATTAAAGCCGTCCCTTGGCTCCTACTGCTGCAGCAGCCCCAGGGCACCAGAGACCCACAGAGGCTCTGCTGAGCACTCACTGCTGTGTCTGAGTTTATTTAAGTGTGCACAGCATCCTCCCCTCTGCGGAAGATTCCCAGCCAGCTGCCAGCTGGGTAATTGGCCCTGGAAAATTATCATTTGGGACTTCCTGCACTTTCAGATTATCCATGGCTCCTTGACACTAAACTGCTTTCCCAAGATAGTAATGGATTTGGGGAGAAATGTTGCCATCCACCCACCTCACAGTAAGTCACTTCTCCCATCATTGGCCTCAGTCACAGAGAGACTCTTCACTCAGCTCTGCCATGGGTCGCCATGATGATCCTCTGACTATTGTGTGAATTTCTATTTACTTTCATTCATGTTTCTCAAAGTGTGGGCCCTGGCCCAGCAGCACAAACATCACTTGAAAACTAGTCAGAGATGCAGTTCTACGACCCCAACTGAATCAGAAATCATGGGGATGGGACCTGGACATCTCCTCTTTTAAGCCCTTTCTGTGATTCTGATGATCCACACTGAAGGGTGAGAACTAATATTGATGTGTTTTAACCTTTCCCCTTCCTTTAGTTTGTAGATTGAACTCAAGCATTTTCATTTCTCAGTTTTATGCTATACTTTGGGAGGTCACATAGTGTTGCTTCTGATGCATTCTGCTGATGGAGAAGGTCACAAAGCTCTGTGTAGGCTGAAGGGAAAGGGGAGTGGGTGAAGGAGCCCAAAGCTCATGTCACGAAAACAACATGCAAGATGGGAGATATCATTATGCTGCTTTGCAAAATATGATCGGTATCAGCCTGCAAAGTCTAAACATATTTACAAATACAAGGCTGAGAATAAATGTGACCATCACCATTTAAAACAGCAGTTGATAAATAGCTAAAATGAAATGAATCTTTACAAAGAAAAAGAACACTTTATGTTCACTAGAGACTTTTTGATCCAGAAAGATTAGATGTTTCTTTTTCCCGTAAAAAAAAAAACCCTCTTACCACTTTTAAAGGGTTCGAATGAGACGATAATATATCCAGATTCTGCTCATTGTCTATGAAACAGGAAAAATATTCAGAAAAGAACAGAGAAACTCAGATCTACCAGAAAATAGAAATTGAAAATTTAGGTTTACAATTTTACTGAAGTATTTTTATTTTACATGAACCAAATTTTATTAATTCAATTAAATCTTATATGTAGTTTTAAAAATATTATTGATTCCCAAATGGGTGTTATTGTGGCTTTTTGCAGGAAGCATAGTCTTGAGCTAACTCCTCGTGCTTCTTAAAAAGTGAGAGATAGAGCTAGTTTAGAATGGTTGCACGTGATGTGGTGATTCTGAATAAAGAGCTACAATACTATAAATACAGTCCATCAGCGTATCAATAGGGAAATGAATGTGTCTCTTTGCAATGTTATTTTCATTAGCAACATGTTTTCCTGGTTAGCTCTACAAAATGAGCACATCATTCTTGACATACTCTTCCTGGCACACTTGTTTACGATAGTTCAGTGATCATCAAGATACAAACTGGAAGCATGCTGTGCATACGATGAGCTTTAGTGCCACACAAGTAGCCACGTTTTCTTAATTTGGAAGATAGCACAGTAATTTTCCTCTTAAAGTTCTGCCTGAGAGTCTATTGTACACTCATTCCATGGCTGTGGCTTTTTCTGCTTTAACATTTGTTGTTCTGTTTTGGTTCTGCATTGCTAGCCTCATTTTCCCTTTTTCTGCGTTTGAATTTGATATTCTCCATTATTCACAATATGCCTTTAAAGGGACTTTCCATTTTCCTAGATGAGTTCTTCAAGCTCCTTTCCATGTTCAGGTAACCGTTTATTACAGCTTTATTGATTCGGGTCTAATTAATTGACCTGATTTGTGTCATCTTTCTACATTAAGGATGTTTTATAGCTTTTGTCCCAGACGATTAGTCTATACTTTGTTGATGACAGTTTTTAAAGGTTAGAGATATTTTCTGTTGCAAGAACTATTCCTTAATTCATCATTTTAAAATTTGCAAGTGTGTTTTCTAGGCATTAAGTATTGCTGTTATCATTAATATTATTAACAGTATATTAATGAAATAACAATATTTGGGGTAGTATGGAGCATATAGGAGTAGATGATCTCTCTCCCTCTACAGCCAAAACAAAGTTGAAGAAAATATTCAATATTGTATTCTCTGGTCTTGCATCTAGTTGAGAAAATGACGCTGCTGGACAAGAATGGAGAAGAGCCTCGTACATTTTCTGGCTGTGAATCACATCTTCAGCTCTCCTTGGCATGAATGATGGGGTGTAAGAAAGCACTGGCTCCAGGTGCTGCCTTTGCTCTGTTGGTAGCAGATTCCATCTCCTTTTTTTTACACTTTTTTTTTTTTTTTTTGATGAGCGAATTACTGAGCAGTGGCAGTCATCGGAAAAGACATCTGCTGCATAGAGCAGACCAGTCGACTTTCGCTGTCCTACCTGCCACCCGCTTTCTTTTCTGTAGTGCACTCTTAAGGGAACATACAGAGCCTCCCTAGCTTGTACACAGTAGAAGTCTGCAGTGTAATAAAAGTCAATGAAAGCTGAGGTTGGTATTTCCAATGGCTGTGTAAGGATTTGTAAATATCAATGAATGAAAGTCAGACAAATCCTCCCACTTCTAAACTGTTCACCAAGAAGAACAACTGCCCTGGCTCCAGGCTGATAACTGGGACCTTGAAAGACAGCAGTGGGAATTACAGCGCCTCTTTTGCTTAGTACGCTAGGTAGTTCTGGTTTTCTTTTCCTCTGCTCTCTCCCTTATACTGGCTCCAAGTAATGACGAAGTTTTGCTAATCGTGCCTAAATGTTTTTCAGATCTGACCTCCTTCTCTTAACCTACAGGTGTTATTATGGATGACACTCTCATCATTTTGAAACCTGACTATTGAAACAGTTTATTAACCGACTTTTCTAACTTTAACCTTGTTCCCTTCAAATCAGTCTGTCACTGAACCATCAGATAAATTTAAAATAGAAATCTGAGCCTGTCAATTTTTTGTTTAAAACTCTTTAGTGGCCCCCATTGCCCAGAGGGTACAGTTTAAGTTTCTCATCATGGAAACCAAGCTCTGCAAGAAGCCCCCCTCCACCTCAACTATACCTTCCCTTTTAGCTTCAGTGGCACTGAATGCTTGTGCCTTTGCTCATGATGTCCTATCTGCTTAGAAGATATTCCTTTCCTTTAAAATTTTGCACAAATATATCCTCCAGGAACATACGCTGCTTACCTCCAGACAGGATTAGATGTTCATGCTCTGCCACATAAATTTATAATTAATGCATTTACTAAGCAATGTCTCCATGTGTTCCTCTCTACCGTTATATGACAAGCTCTTTGAGGACAGAGAAGTCTTATCCTTTGAATTCTTTGATTCTTTGCCAGCAAATGATATATTACAGGCACTCAATTTCTATTTGTATAATGCAAAAACTAAAATGTCCCTGTGAGTTGATGAAGTTCCTATAAGGCAGAGAGAGAGAGAGAGAAGAGAAGAGAAACCTGAAATAAACCTTTGGACATTTTCATGAATCATGTCCCTTGCTGTATTCTACTTCATCTTTCTCTTCCTGTTCTTATCTTTTGATCCATGGCTATCCTACTTTCTCTGAACCACCCAAAAATGGATGGCATGATTCTCAACACATACTGGGTGTTCAATGAATATTTGTGATTGACTGATAATCCTTGGGACACCACTGACATATTGCACAGTGTCAAGACTGAGCAATGTAGAAGAAAAATTGACTTTGAGAAGAGATATAAATACTCAGCACCCTATTGCAAGGAATATTATTGTGCTTTATAGAAAAACATATGAGAACATTTGTGGAAAGAAGAAAAATGAAAAACAGAAAGATCCATCCATTCAGTCTGTTTATCATAAAATTTATCAGCCATCTCCTGTGTTCCTAATCTATCTCATCCTACACATCATCTGTCTGCCTAGCACCAATCATTGCATCAGTTTAATGTAGTAGCATATATTTTACTTCAGTAGTATGAGTCCAATATATTTGTAAGAAGGAAGGAAAGAAAATGTCAACCTTAACTGTTTACATGCACCCTACTACTTATATAGAATCCAAGGCCATTTTCCTCTTCCTCTGGTATGTGCACAGACAGACAAGGGTTTGTCTGGTGAAACAAGAACAGTCACGCCATTTTCAGACCTGGAAAATCAGACCTAAGTGCTTTCCATAAAATTGTTCCATGTGAAATTGGCATCAATTATTATTTCTCCCAGATGGAAGTGTCATTTTAGAAATATGAAGATATTACACTTCATTGTACTAGGAGAAAAAAAAATAAAATTAGGCATCAGGAGGATTCTTATTCAAGCACTGAGAGCTATTAAAACCTTACCTGAGGTGCCCTGTAGCAGGCCTCTTGAACATCCTGTCTTATCTTTGACAGCCTGTCTCAGTGCAGAATCTTAGGGACAGAGACAGGTCACAGCTCCGAATGGTGAATACTGCGTCTCTTGCAGTAGACTCTACAGAAGATGTTTTTGTCTGTGAGTCCCAATAGTTACCAATTCCCTTATCATATATGGCCATGAAGCTCATGACAGTTGACATACATCAATCAGGAAAGGTTTACTCCCCACCTCTTGATACTCACAAGGCACTTGCAGAATCAAGGCAACATGATTCCATTGAATTGTACATTTGGCCACAAAGGGATGTTTCACATTTATCTATAGAGGAGCAAGCTAGCATGAATTGAAGCATGTTTAGTTCCAGTTATGGACTTGATCTTGTTAGCACAGATCAAATTCCTTGCTGGAATATCTCGAATTCTTAATAAAAATTCCTGGAAGCCCGTGAGCTTCTTGGCAGCATATGCAAATTTAGAAGAAAGAAACAATCACAAATCTGTCATGCTAAAAAGCTCTGATGGGGTTTCTTCAGGACAATGAAAAGTTCTCTTCCCCCAAATTCATCAAAATACATACACTGTAGGAAACAGGAAAATACAATTTCCAATGGAGCCACAGATCTTAAACAACCTCTCAGCAAAAAATATGAAGACTACCTGCCAGATAAAAGGAAATTTTGAACAAAATGGAAGAAGACTGAGATTCAACAATTTCTCCAAAGGGGAATGTGATATTGTTTTCAAAGAAAATGATGGAGTTGTGAATCATCTTGACCAGCATACATATCCTTGGAAGACAAGGACTGGGGACAGGGGGAGCCAAGAGTGAAATCCAGTGGACTACTCTGCCTGAGGCCTTTTCTCTTTTCCCAAGAAAGCTGGGACTTGGCCTTGAACAAGTGATGCTCCTCCCTTGCCATTGTAGTTCTCCATGGGGTTTCTGAAACAGGGGGCCTGGTGTCAAAGAATACATTGCAGGAGAAGCAAAAAGTGATCAGACAAGCATGGGAAAAGTGAAGCATCCAAGAAGATAAAGGTGCTGGAGGAACTGAGGAATTTAATGAGGGAAAGATGGAGGGCGCCACCTCACACAATAGAACTGACCACATATGGTCACACTCAAGACAGGAAGTGATGGATTTGCAAATTAGAGATAGAAGTTCATTTATGAGTTGTTGTTCTCTGCCCCAAGTCATTCAACACTTTCACTGTTTCGTATTTTCAATTCTCCTCTGCAGTTAGTGTGAGCCAGAGAAACCAAAGCAATTCATAATATTTAATTCTCCATCTGGATCCATAGCCTGATGGTTCCAAGGATGGTTTATTAGAGGAAGGCTACAAAATGGGAATCTATTTACACTACCTGTATATTGAAAGAACAGGTACCACTAAATATACATTTAAATATGACTAAAAAGTTCAGTGTACAAAAATCACCACCAAAACAAATGAAGGTATGGGCTGCTATTTGGGAGGAAAAGTAGATTGAAGTTTAGAAAAACTGATGTAGGAAAGAAAAGAATATTTTCTAAAATATTCCATGGAAATTTCTAAAAAATTTCCATCTTCTCAAGGAAATTAAATAGAACATGGAATTTATATGAAACAACAGATCATATAAAATTTAGGAGTTATCAACAAATCCAGAAAAAGGAATGGAGTAGAAGCATAAAATATGAAAATACTTCGGAGCTGTGTTGGAAAAAAGTAGACCTGGCCTAGTAAAATTCAATAAAATGAACAACATGAACACTAAAAATCAAGAAAATGAAATAGGAAGTAGAAAATGACAAGATCACACAGGCTACAAAGAGAAAATTATAAAAGCAAAAGTATCTAGAGAGGAAATGATAGCTATTTGAGAATGGCAGGATGACTCTATAATACATAGAAACAGGATTTTTTTCAAAATGTGAAGCTAGAAATCAAATGGAAAAAATGTTTCAAGGAATGTAGAGTACTTTCAAAACAGGAAGATTTAAATATGCATATTTTATTATTTGCATTTTATTACATAAAAGTCACCCACAAACTTAAAGACTTAAAAAGCAACTCCTTCCTTTCCTCCCCCCCCCTACTCAATATCTCTTGTGGTTTCCTAGATGGTTCTGGCCCAGGGACTGTTAGGTAAACAGGCTATCCAGGCATCTCTCTCCATGGAGAAGTCGTAGGGCCTCTGCCATGTGGTATCACCTTCAGTAGTTTGTGTTTCCACTGTGAACGAGGACCTCAGAATATTTGGACTTATCCTGTGACTCTGTGATTCCAAGAGTCAATGTTTGAAGCAACCAGGCACTTTGCTGAGTGCACAGCAATTTTTTATGACATATCAGTCACTTACTGATACATCCTCCATAGTCATGGGCCTGTCCACATTTCAGGTGAAGGAACATTAATTGCACTTCTTTATGAGTGACAATGTCATATTTAAAGAACAGCAAGTAGGATGGATGACATTATAGTGATTTTGGAAAACAATCAGTCACACACTTTAAAAGGGGTTACCAGAAATATGGTAAGAATTAATGAGGAATTCGTAGAAAATTATGGACAGAGGCATAGCTTGGTGAAGAGACTTGAACTTACAGGTTAAGGAAGAAATGTGTTTTCTGGAAGAAGAAACATTAGATATTCCCACATAGTAATGATCAAAACAGGAAACAATAGAGAACTTCTTTGGAGTTGCGAAGAGAAAATACTTCTTCATAATAACTGGTCTGATATGAGTTATATGCATGAGTTTCATGTATAAAGAAGACAGGAAGATATCTTTAAACATATCAAGTCTAAGGTACAGTCTTTTATTAATCATTGTGGAAACTCTTCCTGAAGAACTAACTTAGCCACATTAAAAACAAAGGAATAAAATATCAAAGTAAGAAATAATGAAGAGGTTGTTTTATTTGGACATTAGAATATAAAATCAATCCTTCTGCTTGTCTTTTTTAAAATATTCAAAAGCACCAAGCAGAACAATGAATAAAAAACAGAAATACTATGTTTGGTGAAACAGGAAGACACCTAATACCCCAGATCATGAGATATCTGGAAGGGTGGCTCAAAGGAGAGATCACACGATGGAGCCAGAAGAAGCCAACAAATGATGATACGGAGATGGAGTTAGAGAGCTTGAGCTCAGAGAAAGATCCAGCAAAAAATGCAGTATACAAAATGAAGGCCATGCTAGGAATAAACCCAAGTTCTTTATTTTTAGTAGCAGAAATAGCAATACACCTGGCATGAATTTTACTTAACTCAGGAAGCAGAGACGTTAGGACCAAATTAGCAATCATATGGACACTCCATATACATAAGTTTTATTTTTTCTTTTTCTGTATAGAAAGATGTGAAACTGAGAAAAGTCCCATTGATGATCATCTCCATTTCATGGAGGAAATGTCACTTAGACTCCTAGATCATAAGAAAAATTAAACTTATCTTGAGTACTCTACCATTCTCTCTGTATTACATGCTCTTTGAAAATATTTGGTGCAGAAAAAAATTCACCTTTTTCAATGACAAGCAATATATGAAGGCACCAATATAGATCCATTTAAGACCGAATTTTTAAAAGGAGGATCCTTTTTCTATAAATTTATAAAATTTGTTAACTTGTCTATCAAGTAAGGGTGCAAAGTAGACATACCTCTGGGAAGATATGTTGAGATTAAAAATTATCAGCTTGCAGAGCTCAAGAAAGAAATGTCTAAGAAACCTAAAACTATTAAACAAATTAAACTGAAATTACAAGAAGTTCATTGAAAAATAGACAATTCTGAAAAGACAGGCTATAATGGAAAAAAGGAAATGAAAGTAAATAGGAAAATATGTGAATATAAGAATTATATAATTAAGAAAAATGACTATTAAGTATTATGCATATTTGCAATCCTCTTTTAAGAAATGGAAATAACAAAACAGAACAAATATTTAAGGGTGTAAATTATAAAATATTTTTGAGATAAAAACAAAATGAACTTGAAAATTGAAAGGGCACATTTATTGTTCCAGTAAACAATGGCCAAGAAAGGTTAACAATAAACCATAGTGCAGGAAATTTATTTTTCTTTTTATGCATACAAAGAATAATTTAATATGAAATGTGATAAACATATAAAGCAACTTAGTACATAAACCACATCAACTTATATGTCACAGCAACCTTTCACACAAATAGCGTAATGGAGTCTGCATAATGTTATGAAAAGAAAATGAGCCCACAGACTTTTTTTTGTCTAACCATTTACTATACAATTATAAAGGCAAAAACCTTTGAGTGGTTTAAATACTATGACTTTATCCTCCCTAATCTTAGTTTAGAATACTCAAAAAATTAAAACAGCAATTTAATGAATACTTCTATATATCCTTCGCTTGAATTCAGTAATGGTCGCCTTTGGGCATACACGTTTTACCTCCAGCCTCATCTTACTCTCCTGCCTCACTCTTCCTACACCTGTCCTCTTGTCTCCCTCCCTTCCTCTCTCATCTCCCCTCTTTCCCTCTCTCTCTCTCTCTCTCTCTCTCTCTTTCTCTCTCTCTTTTTCTCCCTCCCACCCTCCCCCCGGCTCCCCGGCCCCCCACTCTCTGTGTAAGAGGGAGAGAGAGAAAGAATCTACAGAACTTCAATTGGGTATATTCTGTCTTTTGCTGTTTTCATGAGATGATCCAGGTGTGAGTGGCCCAGAGTTGAAGCAGTGACTGTTCTGCAGGAAGCTACTCAGGGTCCCAGGTCCTTACTTCTTAGCTCTGTCCCTTCTACATGGCTCACAATCTGTGATCCTGCAAGGATAGAGAAAGAAGAGCAAGCAACTTCTTCATTTAGGAGGTTGCTGAAAATAGTACATATCATTGTAGCTCATACTCAATTTGCTTGAACTCAGGAAGGCACCCCTGGTTGTCAGAGGCTGGGGAATTTATGATTTGATCACTATGAACTCAACTAAAATGAAAGGAACTTATTGAAATAGAAGATGAAAATGTTGCTGGTGGATCATCCTAAGTCTCACCTACAATTTAAGTGTACTAAAAACAAAACATATGGGAATAGAGATGGCTATGAGCTTCTGATTTTATAATGTTGCTGTATGCATTCAGTAGAAACCATACTTCAAATTTCGACCTTTCCCAGGCTAGGGGATATACAGTGTGACCCTCTCTTTTCATGGTGAGCAGTGAGCTGCAGCTCCTAGTCAGCCACACAGTCACAAGTGTAAACAGCTAATTCTCTACAGGTGACCCTGTTGCCAACCTGTGATATTTGGAAAGTGAGGTGTATTAAATGAATTTTTAATTTATGGTATCTTCAGCTTACTATAGCTTTGATCCTATTGCATGTTAAGGAACAGCAGCAAGAACAAATTCAAAGCAACAAGGTAAACATTAAGTTTGCTTACCAGAGACTAAAACGAAGAGGAGAAGGGAAAGGAAATGATGGATTATTGATTATAATACAAATTCATATTATGGTGTAATGAAATGAAGTACTAACAGTATTAGATAAAAGTATACACTGTTGTAAGAATAAACACCAAAATATATAACCAAAGTTTAAATCATGATACAGTGAATTGTTTTTAAAAGCACCAATTCAAGAAGAATAGCACAAACCAAAATGACAATTTCATGTCCAAATAAAAAGACAGGAGGAGGGAATAAGGAATGCAGGGGAAATACTGAGGACAGAATTTGAACAAGTTGTACACCATGCTTTTATAATTGTGTCATGGTAGATTCTAATATCATGTATATCTAAACAAGAACCAATAGAAATGACAAAATCAAGCATAATCTTATCAACAAACTTAAATAAGTAAAGTCAATAAAGAAAAATTTTCAAAGCAAAACTTTGGACCATGGTGTTTACAAAAGAATCAATTTCCAAAGTAAATTACAAAGTTTGAAAAACAAAAACGTGAGCAAAGATGTGCCAGGCAAGGGCAAACAAAAAAGGGCAGTTTCGATCTTACTTTCTGTAAAGTGTGAATTCAAATAATTAACGGAGACCGAGAAGAGCCATGCTAAGGTGAGCAAAGGAGATCCATCAGCTGTGGATGTCTATGGACAGCATAGTGTTCTACGAACATCCTGATATCATAATGCACAAGCAGAAACTGCAGGAGATACAAGGAGAGATAATGCATTTCATCAGCAGAAGAATATTTTAATCCACAGATTTCAGTTCATGAGAGATATGAGCAAAAACTGCATAAAGATATTCAGGACTCAAATGGCATAATTCACCCTTAAAATATATCACACCATCTACCTAAAACCTTTCTGTCCTGTCATCTGCTCCTGAAACACTCATAAAAGCAGGTCATGGATAGACTCTAGGGGAAATCTGCATATATTCCAAAAACATCAATTTAAGAAAATATTAAAATATTGCACATTGAGGACAATGTGATTAATCTAGAAATTAATAAAATATACAGAAAACTGCTGCTTCTTTTTTTTAATTTTTTATTTTTTAACAACCTTACAAGATTTTAACAAAATAATATAAAATGTGTATAAATTGTGTATATATTCTGGATATTGCAATTATCCCCAGGAGTGCCCCCCCCAATTACCCTCCTGCTGCTTCTTTTTTTTAAGAAAGAGAGAATCAACTTTATTTAAGTTTTTCATCTTGTCTTTGTTGCTCCAATACTCGGTTGTATATGTGGTGCTGGGGTTTGAACCTGGGTCCTTGTGCATGCCAGGCAAGTGCGATAATGCTGAACCACTGCTCCAGCCCAAGTTGCTGCTTCATGTAAATGAAATAAGCCAATAACAATGATCAAAATTTTCTTTCCTCCATTCTTGCTTTAAGATAAAATCTAATCCTAAGTTGTAGAACTCTGGAAAACCATAAAAATGGTAACATATTCAGTAGAAACTTTGGTGTGGAGCTGGACCAGATCTATAGAAAAACTTGTATCCTTAATAATAAGCAAAAAATTATAAAAAATAATTTGAGATTCAATAAAAAGATGGCAAGATAACAACAAAACAAATTTGAAAGCTTTAACAAGATATTAGTAAATATAAAAGCAGAAATGATTTGGAATATGTGGAAAAGTGGATTCAATAAATAGATGCAAAAGTTCACTCATACAAACAAAATGTAAAGCAGATAAACTTAAATAATTTGATTTAGGAAAAATGGAAAGGAACAAATATATATATAGTAGAAGTGAGAAATAACTGTGAATATAGAACACTGAAATGCTTGTAAAAGATTAGTTTGATTAAATATACTGAAAAATATTTTTTAAAGTATTGATGAACTGATTTGGGGGGGGGGACATAATTAGCCCCCAAATATGTGCATAGATAAATTATCACTGAAAACATAGAAAAAGAGATCACAGAAATGTACTGCAGAATAGACCAGGCTAGAATAGGTTTCACGGGAGAATTTTATGAAACTTGCAATAACTAATACTTCCAGGAGTGAACTGTAAAAAGACAGAAAAACTTTGAAGAGAATATAATATTTTTTAAAAATCAGAATTATATAGAAAAAGAAAACTAGAATTCAGTTTCACTATGACCATAGAAGCAGTGTCCTAATTAATCAGCGGCATATAATGCTAATTATATATGATTGTCAAGTGGTGTTTATTTCAGAAGTGAATGGATAGCTCAATAATTTCTAAAGTGATTAGACCTCCAAACAAATATATCATTTCTGTAAATGGTGAAAGCATTTTACAAAATCAGTAGCTATTCTTGATCTGAACTTTTAAATATAAAGACAAAACAGAGGAACAGAACATTCACCTAATATGAAAAAAAAAAAAGAACCATCTCAAACAAAGGCCAGAACAGCACTTACTGGTTGAAAAAGTTTTAGAGGCATCCACATAGGGCATGAGGAGAGCCCACATCTCCACCATGACCTCTGTTACTGAACCTGGCCTGGAGGAAATAGCAGATATATTCACACGCCAGAAAAATCGTGCAAATATTGGAAAGAAAGGTAGAAGTATCACTGCTGGAAGATGATGTGATACATAATCTGAAAAACTCCAGAGAATCAATAAAACACCACTAGTAATAGAATTAAATGAGGTGGAGAAGTATACAATTAATATACAATACTCAATAAAAATCTTATTTATGATACTTCATAAGATATTTGAATAAGCTATGCTGC
>PVKS010026790.1:14098-26598 GCA_004027875.1 Aplodontia rufa
ATGTCACTGTATTTGGGTATTTTTAGGAACAATATAGGACCCAGAAGAAAGGCAAGGGATCAGTGGATGGGAGGAGGGAGGTAGAGGGGTGTATTGAGGGGATTTTAAACAAACTGTATTGCTGATTTGTGTGCATCTAGGAATATATGACAACCAATCCCATCATTATGTAAAACTATAATGCACTAATAAAAAATTTAAAAATGTTATTTATATTAGCAACAATGAAAGACTATCCAGGATATTAGCTTTTAATGGCTGTTGTAACAATTACCACACCCTTAGTAGCTTAAGACAACATATATTAATTATCTCATAGTTTGGGATGTCCTAAGTCCAACACGGCTTTTACTGAGCTAAAATCAGTCTCAGCCAGACTGTGTTCCTGTGGGGGAAAGCACAGATTCAAGGGCAGCCCACATTCCTTGGCTCCTGGCCCTCTTCCTCAGTCTCAAAACCACCTCCCAGCAACTGCTTTTTGCCTTGTCGACTCTCTGATTCTCCCTTCTCTGCTTCCTTCTCCTACTTGTTAGTGATCTTGTGGTTATTGGGCCACCTTGACAGCACAGGACAGGCTAACATCTCAGAGTCAGCTGATGAGCGATTTTAATTCCTTCTACCACCTTAATTCCCTTTTGCCTTGCAACCCGATCCATTTATAGTTTCTGAGCGTTAGGTGTGGACATTTTAGGCAGTAAGCGGCATTGTTCTGCCACTACATCTAGTAAGGGATACGTCTAATCTTGTTCAATACAAGTGCTATGTGTGTTAAAAGAAGACTCAAGCTGATTCAGTGAGCTGCAAAAGAGGGCCAGCACAAATGGAAGGACATCCTAATTTCTTGGATGAGGAGAAGCAACACGCTCTTGGATTTAAAGAAACAATATCATAATGATGTCAATTATACTTAAAATAATCTATGCATTCAGTGTAATCCGAATAAAATATAAAGCACACTAACAGCATGATTTTGGAAAAAGAGAAGCTGGTTACAAAGTACATATTGAAACGCGCATGAATAAGCAGAGAGATTCTTGAAAGGAAGTTTAACGAGGGTGTTACCAGATGCTGAAGCACATTATTAAACCCTAGGAATTAAAACAGATATGACTCATGAATAAACAAACAAAAGAATCCCATGAAAAAGTCCAAAAAATGCCCAAATGTATATGGAAATTGATAAAATGGCATCTTAGTCATTTAAAGATTATGAAAACCATCTTGGTTCTGCTCTGAACAAAATAAATTTTATTTCCTGCCTCAGTCTTATACTAGGTGTTAGTGCCCAGATGATATGCTGAAGTGAGGGTCCAGAAGCAAATTTCAAAGAAGAATTTCTGCCCTCCTCTCTCTCATCCCTCATCACCCCAAGGCAAGCCATAGAGACTAGAATTCCCCTTACCCAAGGTGGGTTGTAGATCTTCCTTTGCTCAAAGATGGCCATGAAACAAACCTAAACACTTTTCTCCGACTTGCTCCTACCATTCTGTGTAACAACTGGCTATAAATAAATTAAGACCTTCATTCCATAGGGGTCCTACCACAAACCTGGGAGGAAGAAGTGCTAAAACTGAGGGCCAAGACCCCTGAGCACTGAGGCCTGGCTGGATTTCCCCATGCTGCCCATTACCAGTAGACACTGCCATTTTGTCCAGTCATGTATTTTTCTTTGCTGTCTATCCTTCATCCTGAGTATGAAATGGATAGTTTACCCTGAGTCTTCAGGTCTTCAGGTTTCTGTCTCCTATATCAAGTGGCACTATGATCACATAGGTTTGTTACGTTTTTTTCTGTGAACCTGACTTTTGTGACATGAGTGTTGCCATGACTGTATAATGGGCACAAGGGTACCCCTTCTTCTGCCCCTACACAGTGCACATTCCAGATGATTTATTCATATACATGTCAATGTAAAATAAAACCATAAAAATGCTATAAGAATCCATAGGTAAAAATGTTATAATCTCACAACAGGGAACACTTTTGTAACTATGACCAATAAATCAAAAGCTATAAGAGATATAATCAAAATTTTCAATTGAATATTACCACAGTAATGGAAAAATAGAATGGCAAAGTTCATCATAAGTAAACTCAACACTCAAGAATGGTCACGCTATTTGTAATTCAGGTGAAATTCTGATATCCTTCATATATATTTCTAAAAATGAAAATGATAAAGACCAACAGGTAAATAGAAAATGGTGAAAAGCTATGAAAAAGTAACAAAGAAAAGGAAAGACTATCTGGGTTTTAGATATGCAGACTAACAATTGTCAATAAAAAACCACTCATACAGGGCTGGAGCGGTGACTCAGCAGTTATGGCGCTTGCCTGGCATGCGCAAGGACGTGGGTTCAAACCCCAGCACCACGTACACAACTAAGGGTCAGGGCAACAAAGGCCACATGAAAGACTAAGTAAAAAAAAAATGATTCTCTATCTCTCACTGTCCCACTCTCCTTTAAAAAAAAAACCACTCATAATAAGAAAAATAAAGAATAAACCTATAGTCAAGGAACCAAATAGTTAATAGCCTATTCTCTGATTAAGGAAGTAGAAAACAGCCATGTATGTCACTGTCTGTAAAATTGTACTTTGGGACAATCCATACAAAGGGTAATGGCTGCACATCACATGCCTGAATACTGTGTACATGTTACTCAGTATCTGTAGAGGACACTGAAGGTTATGTAGAGCTATAAAAAGGCCTCCATGCTTTATATTTAAAAGGTAAGAGTGGGAAGATGCGTATAACACTGAAGCATTAACTGAATTAAAAGGAGGAAACAAAGAATGCAGATGTAATAGCCAACTAACACAAAGCACTTCTCATCTGCTCTGGTCAAACTCACTCTTGATGGCAGGGATGGTCGTTCCTCTCTCTAGGACATTAGCAACACATCCATCTGGTTTACTGTCTTATCTTTAGCACCTAGTGCAAAGTCTGACACAGAGTTTGCTCTCTAAATATTTGTTGATCAAATGAAGGTTAAGTACCTGAGCCCATGTTACACAACCAGCAGTTGGGTCTCTTCTGCAGATACATTTGGAAGTAGGTATGCCCACCAGGTCAAAACTACAAACTCACCCATTAGTTATCTGTTAAGACAACTGTGGGGAGGGGGTGGAGTCCATTGTAAAGGTCAGACCTTTTACTCTAATGCACTTACAGTCTTCTTGAATTTGGATCTATGTGAATATACTGCATATTCAAAAAGTACATTGAAATATAACTCATGATTAAGAATGCCAACATATAAAAACCGCCAATGCAAGCATAAATTATTTTAAAATATAAAAATAATAAACATTATAAAAACACATAGTGAATGCTGTTATTAAGAAGACTATACTTGAAATACATTTAAGGTACTTATGATTTAAAAATAAAAGACTGGTATGATTCCTGCAAGTAAATGGATAGAAATGGAAAAAATCATGCTGAGAAAAATAATCCAAATCAGAGACTTAAGGGTAGAATGTTTTCCTCTTATTTGCATAAGCAAGAGTAAAACTAAGGATAGGGTGAAAGACCAGTTTATTTACTAGACACTCCAAATTTGAAGTATCATATAATCTGTGGGAACCATAACTATGGGGTGGGGGGGAAAGGCAAGGAGAATAGAGAGGGTGGGTAGGGAGGGAAGGAAAGGGGAGTTATTAATTCTGTATGGTATACTTCATTCCCCTGAGAATTCAAACAGTATTCATAGAGGCATTTAAATCTTGAAGATTCAAAAATTAATATACATAAGAATGGACATTTATATATGTAATAAGGGAATTACATTGGAGAAAAGAGTGGGGAGTGGGTGAAGAGGGGGACTTATGGGATAGGGCTTGGGCTCAAGTTTCATTATCATTATGTATACATACATGAGTTTGTAGCAACGAATCCCTTCAATATGTAAGAACATGCTGAACTAATAAAAATAGACTGAGATGAAACTTCAAATGCAATCACAAAAGCCGGGGATGGAAAGTTGTGAGAATGAAGTGTGCTTCCTTTGTTTCTAGATCTCCTGCAGAGGGTGGATTCTCTGGAAGATTTCCTGAAGATGGTGCTTTGATATTTAGCACCTAACTGTCTTAATAAGACCGTGGACATAGACTCCAGCTGAATTAAAAACAGCCTCCTCTCCTATGGGCCAAGACAATAAACTGCTAAAGAATACAACAGGATGGGATGCACAAAAACCCAGTGGGCTTATAAGTAAATCCCAATCCATGCTAAGAAAAAAAACTCAGAAAACCTCAAATAGTGAGTAAAAATATAATCAGCAAATGTATATGAGCAAGAAGGGAGAATTTGTAATATTAAAAATTATATAAAAGTTTTGAGAAAATCACTGAATGGAAACACAGTCCCTTTAAAATTATGAAGTAAACAATTTCTCAATGAGCCTTTTTGTGACAACAGACACCACAGCAAAGTACCTGAAGAAAACACTGCAGCCACTAAAATGAAACGCATGGATCACAACAGGAGGAAGAAATTTTAGGATCAGTTTTTTGTACTTGGAATATCATGTATATAAAGGTGTCCCTACAGGAGGGTCTGCACTAATTTATTCCATTTAAAAAGACAAAAATAGGCTAAAAACAATAATTCCTAAAAGGAAAATGTTCATTTTAAAAATGATCCTAGAAATATTTTTTGAAAAAACCTGTAATCACATATTTGCAAAAAAAAAAATATATTCAGTTCCAAAAAGGAAAAGTACATCAGATCATATTCCAAAACCACAATCTAATAAAACAAAAAAATAAATGTCAAATTTAGAAACAAAAAGCCAAAAATATTTGACATTTTTATGCCATTTTTTTCTAATGAACTCTTGGGGCTAAAAGAACTGGAAATCCACAGTTGCAGAATATGTATAAAATAATGGCAATTACATGGCCTCAAATATTTTTAATGCAAACAAAAATAAACCATATTAATAACATCAGACTTTGTAAGCTATGTAAAATAACTCAGTGAACACAAGAAACATAAGAAGAAAACCTCAGCAACTGAGTGAGACCCTGTCTCAGAATTTACAGAAAACGTAAAAAGACCTGGGAGTGTGTTGCAGTGGTAGAGCACACTGGGTACAATCCCCAGTACCAAAAATAAACAAATTTTAAATAAATGAAGGTTAGTGAAGATTAAAGTATAAATAAATGAATGAGGGAACAGAACAGGGGAGAATTGCCAACTGCGTATTTTGGTGGAAAAAGAAATTGAATCACTGACCTGCCTATTCAAGAGAAAAAGAAAAAAAATGCAGCACAAACATAAAGATTTTAGCTATGATAAAGGAAAAAATAAATGCAATGAAATTTAAAAATTTTAAGACTATATTTTACCTTCTCACCCAACTTTACGTTAGTACATTAACAACTCTAGATAAAGTGTGGTACACAGGATTATTGTATATAACGTAGACCTAAGAAGGGAAAGAAAACTTAAGACACAAAAGTGCAAATAACCAAAGGTTTAAAACTAACAAAGTTTTCTAGGAGTTATACTTAAAAAAACACAAAACAAAACAACAACAGCAACAAAAATATTAGGCTCAGATGCAGGGTTGAAATTTAATGAATCAAACATGGAAAACCCAATTTTCATGTCAAATAAATGAATAGAACCAAACGAAGTTTTGTTCTTCTGTTATAAAACCATGTGACTAAGATACTCAAACTTGACAAATACAGCTCAAAACTGAAGACTAATATCCAAAAGCACACAAAATCTTTCAATAAATTAAAAATAATTGCAATATGACTCTAGTTAATATTTATCCTTAGGGATACAAATATGATTTAAGATGAAATAATTTACTGATATAATGAACTACAATTAAATTTAAGGAGAAAAACAATACAGCTACCTTGATGCATAGGAATATCCTTTGATACTATACTGTTTTTATTTCTGACAAAGCCACATGTATTTACTCTATTAAAAGAAAGTCCAAACATTTAAAACTGTTTTGATAAAAAAAAAACTTCCTGAAATGCTTGTTTAAACTTGTATGTGATTTCTAGTTCACAAGAAATAGAAACAATAAAGGAGCAAGTGAAATAATACCAAGAAAAAATAATTAGATAAATTCAGACTGGGAAAACATGAAAGGTCATTTATAGGTATACAAATAAATACATAAACTTAGAGAATAATCACATCCATTTTTCTGAATCTTCAGTGGCCAGTGATGAAACATTGTTAGCAATGAGAGAAACTTACCACCCAACACCATAATTCTCATATTTTCCTGCAGATGGTTAGTACCTTTGCAACTAAGCAAAATAAGACTGAAAGAAACAGAAATATTTAGGAGAGAAAAAGTTTTCATTTGAGGAGGATATGTGTGAAGAAAGAATTAACCAAGACTGATTTCCTGAAGACTTGCTTTCTAGAACACTCTATGAAAAGAAGCCACATCTGAGGGTGTGGTTTCTGGTTCATTGTCAGCGGTTCCCATTCAACTTGCGCTCCTTCTTAGGCACCATTGCAGCAGCTGCTATTTCCAAGGCTTGTAGTAGGTTCAAGATGGCAGCCTGAGGTCCTGGATCCTTCTCCTGGCACCTGCTCTCCAACTTCCTGATCCAGCTTCTCAGCACTGCAGTGTAACAGGCACCAGGAGCCTTCCCTACTCTATCCTCCTGCTGACTCAAGGGTCCCTCCAACAAGAGCTTTGCAAGAGGTACTGGGGAAATTCCAGAGAATCAAGTAAGGGTAAAACTGCTATAAACAATAATAGACAAATGAGATTTAAAATTATTATTAAATATCATTAGCTTTCCTGGGCACAGACCATCAATGTGAGAAATAAAAATAAAGGTCAACATCCATGTGATAAATATAAATATGCAGGTTGTAAAAGTGAAGCAAAATGGAGATGATATTGATACTGATGGTCCCTGAGAATTCTTGAACATAGGAATCAATCATAACCTCATGAGCCACAAATGTGATTTGCCAGTGCCATCAGGGCAAGCATCATCTGATCGGTCAAGGAGCATGTGACATGGCAAGAGGCCAGAGGAAGCAGAAGCCAGAAAACCATAACTCCTCTCTACTCATGAGGCAAGGGAAGCCTTTCCTGTCTCCCACCTGACTGGGATACAGAATCTCATCTCAGATATGAAATACTGGGTTGGGAGAAGTGAAGATGGAGAAATCTGAATCACTTAATTAACATTATTTTCCTCTAAGGGAGTCTGAGTGCAGAACACATGTACTGAGATCCTCAAAGTCACTCAACACAAAGGCACACATGTTTGAAGTGTGGGATGAGATTAAGCTGTGCAGCATATTGGATATCTTTTTTTTTCATTCAGAAATTTATTTGTTGAACAATCAAACAAGCTTGTAATGAAATAATATATATAAATTCTGAAAATTAGTTTTATCCCCAAGAGCTCCCCCCAATTACCCACCCTTATCCCCTCCTTATCCTCCCCCTTCCCAATACAACTCTACAAATGCCTTAGGTTGTATGATATTACACCTTATCCGGATTTAAAACATGATAATAGACCTCCTTTCTCAATGGCCAGGGTCTAGCTCTTTCAAAACAACTGACTGGGATAGATGGAGATCAGAGTAGATTCCAAACAGAAAAATCAGTGTGTTTACTTTCACTTTGAATATATCGATTTTTGGTGAGTTGTTTCAACATCAGAGATACATAGAGAGGTAGAGTTTTAAAAGGCACAGACAAAATATGAAAGAATATACAAAATGCCAGAATTTGGAGGCTGGGGGTATAACTCAGTGGTAGAGCATTTGACTAGCAAGGCACGAGACAATGGGTTCAATCCCTAGGACCATAAATGAATAAATAAATAAATAAAAATAAAGGCTAACATTTTAGCATTATTTCCTCAAGATTTGATAGGTTTTTGGGAGATTTTTCTTATTTTTCACATATTGATTTCTTGTTGATTTATGTTACTTAATATTTTGACATTTAGAAACAGTGAATAGATAAGATTAACACAAGCATAAGAAAATTAGAAAAATAATAAGTGGCACATACCTACAATCCCAGCAACTCAGAAGGCTGAGGTAGAAGGATTCCAAGTTTGAAATCAGCATTAGCAACTTAGAGAGAAACTGTCTTAAAACATAAAAAGAACTGGGAATGTAGCTCTGTGGTAAAGTGCCCCTGGGTTCAACATGCAGTACCACAAATATTACTCCTGCACTACTCCTACTAATAGTAAGGATTTTTAAGATGTCCTATTTGCTCCATTGTATCCTAAATCCTTTACATCATTGTTAACTCATTTAGACTTCCCATCAACTCCATGATAAAGACTCACAGCTTGAGCTAGGTAATGCTGAATCAGAGAATTAAAGCCAGGCAGGCCAACTTCAATATGTCCAAGTTTAACTGGCATGTTCTGCTTACCATCAGCACCATTCTACAGACTCCACCTGGTTCTTTCACTTTCCCTCCTTCCCCTTATCATTTCTATGGAATGAAAAATGAAACTAAGAAGGAAACTGGGTATTCTTATCAAAGATTGGGTGACTCCTCTGGTTGATTCATTTGGAACTCCCACATGGACTTTAAGTACTTCAAAGTTACGCACAAAGTATACTTTATGGAAAGTGTCTGTGGAGGAATTAGAGAGGAAGGAAGAACCTACGGTCACGTGTGCTCTTTCCCTTTTATCTACCAAGTAGCATTGCTGGCATTTTGTAGTATTATAATTCATCAGACCCATAAGAAGGATGAGATACCATCTAATGTACCATAATCTGTCTCTTCAAATTATGTTAAAACTTGTTTAACAGTGCCCAGAGCACTGCTGGTAGCACATTAGACACATAATATGATTTATCGCTATTATACAAGTACCTCTGTCCTTGGTATCGACCACTTATTATCACAAATCTTCTTGGCCTCTCATTCCCTTTGTGCTTTGTTTAATCTGATCACTTATTGGCTGTCTATTTTATAATCATATTTATAGAGGATGTAAAAATAAGGCATACGTCTCACCTTTAAAAGCTTTTAGAATAGCACCAAAGTAAATACATAAACCCAGTCTAGGGCAATTTTAGTGTTTGTCTGAAAACGTCTATGAAAAATGTGTCATTTTTATTGGACTAGATCATTTTTCACTGGAGAATAAAGGAAGCTCTAAGAAAAAAGTCATATTTAAATTAAGCCTTCAAATACGGGTACGAGTTGAGGTGCAGGAAATGGGGAATCTGTACTTGCCATGGCATAGGACATAGGGAAATAGTCTGCCTAAAGATTCGGGGAACCCATTTTGGCTGTCATGCAGGTAGGGTAGTTGACAGAGCATAAGACTAAAAACTTAGATTGAAACCCATACGAATGTCCCCAGATGTCTAATGTAGGCATTGTATTCATTAAAACCAGGATACCATTTACTTTTCTAAAAAAAGTAGCTCAAGTAGAAACATAATGTGATGACCTTATTTTGATTAAAGAACAGAAAAGCTGGAAGTAGAATATAAACCAAAGAGTTAACGTAACATCTCAGGTGAGGACCTGAAATGGAAACAAGGTAAACTTGACAGGCATGTCAAAAAAATGTCTGTGGCTCTTAGTAGCAGACTGTGAGAACCAAAGTAAAGAAAATGATATGATTCTGAATGTAAATGTTCAGAAAAAATTGTGCTTTAATTGAAGAAAACATTAGCTTCAGAAAGTATTCTAAGAAGGAGAAATTAGCTTATTTTTTAACATGAAGATTTTGAAATGCCTGTGATACAAAATTTAAAAAATCTCCTTCAGATAGTTGGAAACATAATACAAAGGGAAAGAGTGGTTATCTTGGGAAGCAAAAAGTTTGGAATCATTCATTTATCTGATAGTCACAGTGTGAAAATGGCCAGGCTATACATAGATTTGGAAAAGGAGGAAAACTATGGACGATACTTTGAGAAATGTCTATTATTTTCAGAAACAAAGCATTAAGAACAGGAAAAAAAAGAGACAGACAAGAAATAGTCAAAATGTGAGAAAGAAAATTAGAATAATAGAAATAATGGTTGCAATATAAGAAGATGTACATTTTAAAAAGAAGAGTTGTCCAACAGTTCCAAATGCTGGGAGCTTTTTAATGGATAGCTGTTGGTGGGGTGGGAGATATGGGAGAAATATGGCTTTGAAAAGAGCATGGAAATTAATGTGGAAAAGCCATCCTTAGTGGATCCAGTGGGCTATGGGAAAGTAGGCAAAATGACAAGGATTGGACCACCTGTTTTATCACATTTCCTTCTTCATGTAGTTTGTCTCACACACTGAAGATTTTTCTGGAGGCTAATGTTATAAACCAAGTTTCACTAGATACCAGTGGCTTATAGTGATTTACAAGTTTTTTTTAACATGGCTTATTTATTATTTTTATTAAGAAATTTAGTTATTATACAATCAAAAATGCATCCAATGAAACAATATGATATGTATATATTCTTAAATTAGATTTATCCCAAAACCCCACCCTATTCTCCCACCCTTCCCCCTCTCTGCTGCCACCTCTCCCCTCCTTCCTGATACATCTCTATGAATGCCCTAGGTTGTGTGTTACTATCCTCTTGCTGGATCTAATACATGAGAGTTGTCTACCTTTCACACAGGCCTGGATCTAGCTCCAGCCTCCACAGATGAGTGAAGATATTCAACCCTTGACTCTCTGGGTTAGTCTAACTTTACTCAACATGATTTCTTCGATCACCATCCATTTATATTCAAAGGCTGCAATAACATTATTTCTAATTGCTGAGTAGAACTCCATGGAATCATTCATTTATCTGTATATGTATATATATATATATCACAATTTTTGGATCCATTCATCCAATAAGGGACATCTGGGTTGGTTTCAGAGTCTAGCTATTGTAAACTGAGCTGCTATGAACATAGATTTTGCTGTGTCACTGTAATATGCTGATTCTAATTCCCCTGGAAAAATACTCAGGAGAGGGATAGCTGGATCGTACGGTGGGTTTATCCCTAAATTTTTGAGGATTCTCCACACTGCTTTCCAGAAGGGCTGTACTAGTCTGAAGTTCCACCAACAGTGTGCTAGTGATCCTATCTCTCCACAACCCCTCCAGCATCTATTATTGTTTATATTCTCCATTTTTGCCAATCTGGCTGGCGTGAGGTGAAATATTAATGTAGTTTTCATTTGCATTTCTCTGATTACTGGTGATTTAGAGCACTTTCTCATGTATTCATTGGCTTGTTTAATGTCCTCTGTTGAAAAGTTTCTATTTAGGTCTTTGGCCCATTTATTGATTGGGTTGTTAGTGTTTATGAGGATGAGATTTTTGAGGATTTTGTAAATTCTGGATATTAATCCCCTGTTAGAAGAATCACAGGCCATGATTCTCTCCCATTCTGTAAAAAGTCTCTTGACAATTTTGATCATTTCTTTGGCTATGCAAAAGCCTTTTAGCTTTATTTCATCCCATTCACTGATTTTTGACTTCACTTCTTTCACTTTAGGAGACACATTGAGAAAGTACTTGCCTACTCTCAAATGCTGGAATATTTTTCCCAATTTATCTTCCAGCAGTTGCATGGTAGCTGGTTTAATTCCTAGTTCCTTGACCCATTTTCATTTAATTTTTATACAAGGTGAAAGATAAGGGTCTAATTTCAACTTTCTGCAAGAGGCTGTTCAGTTTGTCCAGCACAATTTATTGAATAGGCTGTCTCTCCTCCATGTTATATTTTGTATCCCTTTGTCAAATATCAGATGCTTAAAGGTTTGTGGGTTTGTTTCAGGGTCTTCTATTCTATTGGTCATCATTCATATCTTGATACCAGTACCATGCTGTTTTTGTTACTACAGCTCTATAGTATAGTTTTAGATCTGATATAGCAAAACCACCTCTTTTGTCTTTCTTGCTTAGTAATGTTTTGACTATTCTGGGTTTCTTATTGTTCCAAATGAATTTTAGAATTGCTTTTTCTATATCTGTAAATAATGACATTGTTATCTTGATGGGGATTGCATTGAATCTATATAGAGCTTTTGGCAGAATGACCATTTTTATTATATCAATTCTGACTAACCAAGAGCATGGAACATCTTTCCATCTTCTCAGATCATCTTGAATTTCATTCTTCAATGTCTGATAATTTTCATTGTAGAGGTCTTTGACTTCTCTTGCTAGGTAAATTCCCAAGTATTTTATTATTTTCAAGGATATTGTGAATGGGACTGATTTCCTGATTTCTTCTTCTGCCCTATTATTGTTAGTGTATGGGTATTGATCTTGTAGCCTGCCACTTTGCTAAATCTGTTTATAATTTCAAGCAGTTTTCTGGTGGAGTTTTTTTAATCTTCCAGATACAGGATCATATTGTCAGCAAAAAGGGAGAGTTTGACTTCCTATTATTATCCCTTTGATTTCTTTCTCTTGCCTTATTGCTCCAGCTAGGATCTCAAGAACTATATTGAATAAAAGTGGTGAGAGTGGACAGCCTTGTCTTGTTTCTGAGTTTAGAGGA
>PVKS010026791.1:0-28226 GCA_004027875.1 Aplodontia rufa
ATGGCAAGAAAAATAGAAGAAATCTTAACTTAGATAAGTACAAAGACTAATTCTCACTTTGCACTATCCAGGATCTTTATGGTACACATAAGAGAAAGCCCAACTCAACTTTCTTAAAAATAATTTAAGGTTTGGAGCGGTGGCTCAGTGGTTTCGGCACTTGCCTGGCAAGCATGAGGACCCGGGTTCAAACCCCAACACCACGTGCACAACTGAGTGTTGGAGCAACTAAGGCCATGTGAAAAACTAAATAAAGTTGTTTCTCTCTTTCTCTGTCTCTCTCACTGTCCCTCTCTCTTTTAAAAAATAATAATAATAATAATTTAAATACTTGACCCAGGGGCTCTCCCATATCATGCAGTTCTATATTTCCTTCTTCCAGAGTGTTAACTCCACCTCCTCAAGACTGAAATTTGGGGGACTGGAGTGGTGGCTTGGCCACTACAGCGCTTGTCCAGCAATGCACGAGTCCACTGGTTCGAACCCCAGCACCACGTATGCTACTAAGTGTCAGAGCTACAAAAGCCATGTGAAAACCTAAATAAAAATTCATTCTCTCTGTCTCTCTCTCACACTGATCCTCTTTGTTAAAATAAAAAAAAAAAAGGACTGAAATTTGGTTTCCTTTAAGAATCAGATTTCATGCTTTCTTGTTCTCGCCTAGCAAGAGGTTCCACTATTCCAACAACAGTCTATGCCCCTTCCCAGGAAGACTGTGCTGATCCCAGAAAGCAGATCAGCTTGCACGCTAAAACTGAGATGGGTCCTCAGCTTCATCCCAAATAGTAGACAACAGAAAATAGGAGAAATTCAAGAGAATATAGGTGAAAATAAACCCTGAAGAATTAACCACTGGGTCTGTAGTCTCCTGAGTGGGTTTTCCGGGATGCAACTGATGCACAGTTAATCCACTCTGTCTGCTACACACACACTTTGGGACAAATTTACCACAAGTCAAAGTGGGCCAGTCCTGCCCAAGGGTGATCAGTGAGCTATTCTGTCAGTACCATTTGCTGATCTAATTAAATGTCCAAAGTAAATAACTGGCTTCTCATTTGATCCTTTTCAGCCAAGTATATCTATGCTGGGTGCCATGAAAATTCAGGTTGATTGTTCCAGGGGCTCAAGATGGAGATGTGGTGCAGAAGGCCACGGACTTGCTGAGATAAAGATTGGGTCAACAGCCCCGGGCTGACCCAAGCTGGATCATTCTCCATCCATTCTACTTCCTCAAATCAACAGGCCTGATTTCATAAATTACAAAGCTTACTAAATGCATCCAAAATCCTGACAAAACATTTTTTTCCAAGTCTGGTTTATTTCCAAAGGTGAAAAAGTCTAAATTATAAAATATTACAGTGTCTCAATGAAAGTAAACAAGGGAGAATTAGGTGAAATATCATGGAAGTTTATAAAAACTCCTTCATAGAAGAAAAGAATTCCCATGAGCATTTTGTCTGGTTCAAATTAATAACTTTTGCTATGATTAAAACACCATTTGTATGAATCCTCCAGTTACTCCACATCATGAGAAAGGTCAAGGCATGACCGTGGGCCTTGTATGGTTTGGGGCCCTGCTCACATTCTTCCATTTACAATGAGAGCTCGCCTAACTTTACCTAAGGCTCCAGGCAATCAGGAGCATGCATGTGCTCCTTGGAATCTCAACAACCTACACTTCTACCCCTCATTGAAAAGCACTATGCACCTTACACATTTGCTTTTAAAATCCTGCATATATTTTTACTATATATCTACACATACCCCCCCAAAAAAAAATAAACACGGAGCTAATAGAGTGAGATATTTCTTAACTGACTTAGGCAATCTCTCAGAGAATCAGGGCTTAGAGAAAACATTAATTTAATCCTGTAAGCATTTACCTTCTGGAGATGAGTGAAGGCCACTGTCACATCTGTTTAGTGGCATCTGTTGACCTTGCCAAGCACTGCCTTCAGTGGTGGCCTTGGGGAATGGTTTTACAATTTCTCAAATGTGTTTTTTGGCATCTGTTCGGATCACTCAATCATTGTATTTCCACTTTAGTTACATGGTGAATAATGTTAACAGACTTTGTTTGTTGCTGAACTATCCTTGCATTGCTTGGATAAATGGTCTCCATCAAGACCCACTACTACCCTTTAGGGTATTGCATGTTTTATTTGCTCACATTTTAACTGAGATCTTTGTTTCTTTGTTTTTGAGTGGAATTAACCTATTCATTTTTCTTCTCGTGGTATTTTGTCTAGTGTGAGATCAGGGTTGTGTACAACATTGATGAGAACTCTTTCTTATTTTTTTTTCTGTGTTCTGGGACAGTTTAAATGACAGAAATTACCAGTTCCTTAAAAAGTGGTGACTTGGGGCTGGAGTGGTGGCTAAGCTGTTGGAGAGCTTGACTCATACACGCAAGGACCCAGGTTCAAACCCCAGCACCACATACACAACTAAGTGTCTGAGAAACAAAAGCCAGATGAAAAAAATAAATAAATAATTGAAAAAGAAAAGTGGGGACTTCTGCCAGATGTGAGGGCACTTGCCTGTAATCCCAGTGACTCAGGAGGCTGAGGCAGGAGGATTACAAGTTTAAGGGCAGCCTCAGAAATTTAGGGAGGCCCTAAGCAACTCAGTGAGACCCTGTCTCAAAATTTAAAAAAAATAAATGAAACAAAATGGCCTGGGGATGTGGCTCAGTGGCTAAGCACCCTTTGGTTCAATCTCTGGTACCAAAATCAAAAAAAATAGTGGTGACTTTTTCATAGGTTACTGTGTTAGTCAGTTTTCCATTTTCCATAACAAAATGCCTGAGAGAATCAACTTAAAAAGGAGGAAAGGTATATTTTTCACTTTTTGTTTCCACATTTTTATTGGTGCATCATAGTTGTGCACAAAGATGGGATTTGTTGTTACGTATTTGTACATACACACAATATAACAATATAATTTGGAAAATATCACTCCCCAGCATTTCCCCCTTCCTCTCCTCCTCCCAGCCCTTGGTCCTTTTCCTCTCATGAAATCCCCAAACCCCCACACCACTTTTCCTTTTTCCTCTCTAGTTTCCACATGTGAGAGAAAACATACAATTCTTGACCTTCTGACTCTGACTTATTTCACTTAAAATGATGGTCTCTAATTCATTCCTTTTTCCTGCAAACGACATAATTTCATTTTTCTTTATGACTGAATAAAACTCCATTGTGTATGGATACATTTTCTTTATCCATTCATGCATTGATGGATACCTAGGCTGGTTCCATAGTTTGGCTGCTGTGAATTGTGCTACTATAAACATGTGTATGCATGTATCAGCATAGCATGATAATTCTTTAGGGTAATTACGAGGAGTGGTATAGCTGGGCCATCCGGTGGTTCCATGCCTAGCCTTTTGAGGAACCTCCATATTGATTTCCATAGTGGTTGCCCTAATTTACAATCCCACCGAAAGGGTAAAATTGTTCCTTTTCCTCCACATCCTCTCCAGCATTTATTGTTTGTATTCTTGGTGACTGCCATTCTGACCGGTATAAGATGAAATCTCAGTGTAGTTTTAATTTGCATTTCCGTCGTTCCTAATGATGTTGAACTTTTTTTTATATATTTGTTGGACATTTATATTTCTTCTTTTGAGAAGTGTCTGTTTAATTCATTTGCCCATTTATTAATTGGGTTATGTGTTTTGTTAGTGTAATGTTTTTTGAGTTCTTTATATATTCTAGATATTAATGCTCTGTCAGAAGAGTAGCTAGCAAAGATTTTCTCCTATTCTGAAGGTTCTCTCTATATATTCTTAATTATAGTTCTTTTTGCTTTGCAGAGGCTTTTATTTTGAAGTCATCCCTTTTATTAACTCTTAGCATTTTTTTTAGAGAGAGAGAGAGGGACAGTGAGAAAGAGAGAATCAATTTTATTTAGTCTTTCAATACGTCTTTTGTGGCTCTGACACCTCATTGTTCACACGGTGCTGGGGTTCAAGTCGAAAGCACCATAACTGCTGAGCCCCTGCTCCAGCCCCTTGATATTATTTCTTGAGATTTAGGGGTCTTATTGAGAAAGCTGTTGCCTGTGCTTGTTGGAGTATTGACCCTACACTTTCGTCTAGGTGTTGCATAGTTTCTAGTCAAATTCCTAGGCCTTTGATCCATTTTGAGTTGGGGGGGCTTTGTCTTTTATTCTTTTTTTTTTTTTTTTTTTTTTGGTGCAGAATGAGAAATATGGATCTAGTTTACCAATCCTCCCAGCACTATCTGTTAAAAAGATAGTCTTTACTCCAATGTATGATTTGGGAACTTTAGTCAAGGATCAGATGACCATAGATGTGTGGGGTCTATCTCTGTGTCTTTGACTCTGTATCATAGGTCTATGTGTCTTTTTTTATGCCAGTACCATGCAGTTTCTGTTACTATAGCTCTGTAATATAACTTGAAATCAGGTATTGTGATGTCTCAGCAGTGTTTTGTTTTGTTTTTTGTTTATTTGTTTGTTTGTTTTGGGGGGCATTAGAATTGCTTTGGCTATTCTGGGTCTTTTATTCTTTTATTTTTCCAAATGAATTTTAGGATGATTTTTTTTCTATTTCTATGAAGAATGTCTTTGGTGTTTTGATGAGGATTGCATAGAAGCTGTATATTGCTTTTGGTAGTACGGCCATTTTAATAATATTAATTCTGCCTATCCATGAACATGGGAGGTAAAAGGAAGAAAGGTATATTTTGGCTCACAACTTCAGAGACTGCAGTCCACTACTGCCTTGAACCTACTGCCTTTGAACTCCTGGTAGCATAATACATCATGGGAAAAGCATTCACCTCATCACAAGCAGAAAGAAAAGAGAAGTGATAAGGGAATAGACTGATCTCCCAATATTCCCTTCAAAGATATGCCTCAAATGACCTATATTCCTCCCATTAGGTCCTACCTCTTAAATGTTCTACCACCTCCTAATAGCACCAGAGGAACTAAGCCTTTAACCCACAGGCCTTTGGGATGCTTTTCAAATCCAAATGACAGAAATGACTGAGAGGACTCAGGAGCTGTGTGATAGCTACAACAGCAATTCTCACTAAGATGAAATAGACCAGCCCACTCAAGGTGCCTCCTACATTCTAAAGAATTGTCCAAGTATGGAATCTTGCTGTTTACTGAATGTCACTACCCATACACTGCTCTAATTTTGGCTGGGTCCTTGGAGGCTCACAATACTTTAAGAACATTGACTTTCCCTCTCTGCAAACTCCATCGCACTGAAATCTGAAAAGACTTAAGAGCAAAAACCCAGAGCTCTGAAGACAAGGCAATGCTGCAATGATACCCCTGAGCTTTTGGCTTTGGTGCCCCAAAACACAGTGATCCCCCATCTCAGAAATCTGAGCTCACTCTGAGGCCAAGACTGAAACAAAGGACATGTGAAAGGAAGTAACAGTCTTAAGTATATTGGTGCCAGATTGTGAATTTCTTTGGCATCTATCCTAAAGGAAATGGGGAACCACTGAAGGTACAGCAATGGAAGGCAAATTAACGTCAGGTTGGCAAGAGGGACAGCATCATGGAATTTAATTGAAAAAGACTGAAAATTTTGCTAGTTTTCCAGGAATAGGTGCCAAACGTGACAATTTAAGCAAATGAGAGCCAGAAAGGATCTCTGCTGAGATATCTAAATCTTTCCTCTGGATGTCGAATTTCTAACATCTTCGCCACTTCTAAAATTCCCTGACCCTCTCACGCTGTAGTGTCGTGGTTGTGTTTTGTTCAAATTTTCACATATTTCTAGAGAAGAAACATACATTGTCACTTACATCTATTACTTTAAAATGATAGACTATTTATTAATTATATCTAAGCTACAGAATGTACTCAATGTGAGTGTATATATACGATTCAAATTCACAATAAATGTTTCTGTTACAGTCATTCTAGCTATATACTCATGTGCCTTGTCATATAGAAAATAATATTATTTCCATTTGGTGTGCCAAATTAAATGAAATTGGCCAAAATATTGCACTTGTCATGGTTGTCACTCTAAACTAAGTTAGTTAAAAATAAAACAACTCAGAGTGGAAAGATGGTGCATATTCTCTAACCCAGTTCTTGAAACTATCCACATCAAGTCGCCAAAGTCATTTTCCAGTCTTTCTATAAAAGTCTTTATCGTGCTTTAAACACAACCACATTCACAATGAGTGGCATGTATGGAGTGTTGCTGGGTGCTTTCAAACATGACTTCATAACAACCCTAAGAAGTAGTTGCTCATCTCTCTGATAGGAAAACTCAAGTTCAGAGAGCTTTATCTCTCACTTACAGAATTTGACTAATGAATTCCAGCCAGGAGACCTGTTAAATCAGTACCCAATCTTTCAGAGACAATGGGTTAATGAAAGAAGTGTCTATAGTTGTAACAGTCTCCAGTAATTAGGCACACTTACAGCTCAAGAATTCATTTCTGCCGGGCAGGATGGCACAGCCTGGGAGGTTGAGGCAGGAAGATCACAAGTTCAAGGCCAGCCTCAGCAACTTAGTGAGGCTCTAAGCAACCTAGCGAGACCCTGTCTCAAAATAAAAAAATTTTTTGTAAAAGCTGGGTATGTGACTTAGTGGTAAAATGCCCCTGAGCCAAACCCCAGTATCCAGAAAACAAGACAAAAACCCCAGAATTTATTTCTTTCTTTCTTCATTCAACAGATACATGCTGAGCACCTGCTATGTTACGGATGATGAGTACTTAGGGCACATCCATGAGCAAAACATGCGTCATCTCCTGGAGTCACATTCTAGTAAAGGAAAGCAGTTGAGAATCAGTAGATGATAAATAAGCAAATCAAATAGTATGTCAAAATGGATAAGTTCTGCAGTAGAAGAAACAGAGCAGTACAGGGGGAGTGAGGCTGCATTATTAAGGAGGATGGATAGAGGCCTCATGGAGAAAATTATATTGGAGCAAAGGATTGAAGGAGCATATCCAGGGCCGAGTGTTCCTGAGAATAGTACACGGCAGTGTGAATGTTTCCAATGGTGTGTAGCAGATGCCCCAGAAGAATAAAAAGAAATGAGGCTGGAATGAGGGAGGGGTACAAAGGTACGAAGTCAGAGAGACATAAAGGGACTGTAGACAACTGGAAGGATTTCAGCCTTTGCTCGCATTGACTTGGGAGTTATTGCAAGGTTTTGAGCAGAGGAGGGTCATGAGCTCTCTGAAGTGTCTGTCATCACTCCAGTTGCTCCCTTGAGAGCAGTCTTTAGTAGGGTAAAGGCAAAAGCAGGGTGAGCTATTAAGGAACGTTTGCAATAACCCTCAGCAGCAAGATGCAGTGCCTTTGGCCAGGTGATGCCAGAGGAGGAGGCAGAGGGTTGGATTCTGGACATCTTTTGAAAGGAGTCAGATTTCCTAATAGATGGTGAATATTTTATCAGATATCATAAACATCCTTTTTTCACAGAACATAGTCCAGGAAATCAGTGGATTTTTGCTGTGGAAATTACTTTCACTGAGTTGATCTGTTGAGTATGGTTCTACAGAGAACCCAAGACCACTGGACCAGAGGATGCAAGCTTAGGTTTTCAGAGTATATCAAGGTCTTGTCTGAGTGTATTCCTTATCATCCAAAAGGTCATGAAGAATTTTCTTACACATTGTTGTACATCAGCTGGGATTTTTCTTAATTAACACAGGACTGTACATAGTTTGAGATCCCACATGATGTTTCCATACCTGTATATATTGTGCAATGCTCAAATCGGGGTGAGGTCAATAAAAAAAATAGCAAACTAGCAAGGAACAAAATCAACATTCAAAAAACCGTTATCTTTCCTATACACCAATAGTAAACCTGCTGGGAAATAAATCAGGAAAATAATCCTATACACAATTACCTCAAAAAAATACATAGGAATAAAGCTAACCAAGGAGGTGAAAAACTTCTACAATGAATCTATAGAATTCTGAATAAAAAACCTGAAGAAGTCACAAGAAGGTGAAAAAAAATCTCCTATGTTTTTAGATAGGCAGAATTAATATTGCGGTTTCAATTCAATCCTCATCAAAATACCAATGACATTCCTCACAGAACTAGAAAAAATAGTCCCAACATTTATTTGAAGAACAAAAGACCCAAAATAGTCAAATCAATCCCAAGCCAAAAAAGCACTGCTGGAGGCCCTATAATACCTGACTTCAAATTATACTACAGAGTTACAATAAAAAATAAATAAATAAAACTGCCTGGTACCAGAACAGATACATACACCAATGGGGCAAAATACATGACACAGAGACAAACCCACAATGAAACCACACAGATACAGACATCTGATCCTTGACGAAGTTGCCCAAAGCACACATTAGAGAAAAGACAGCCTTTTTATGAGGGAGGTGCATTTTTTTATTTTATTCAGAAATTTATTTGTTGAACAAACAAACTTCTAATGAAATAATATATATATAAATTCTGAAAATTAGTTTTACCCCCAAGAGCCCCCCCAATACCCACCCTTATCCCTCCCCACTCCCACCCAATACCTCTCTACAAATGCCTTAGATTGTATGACATTACACCTTATCTGGATTTAAAACATGATACTAGACCACCTTTCTCAATGGCCAGGGTCTAGCTCCGGCTTCCACAGATGAGTGGAGACATTCGACCCTTGATTCTCTGGGTTATGCTGATTTCGTTCAGCATAATTTCTTCCATAGCCATCCATTTACCTTCAAAGGCTGCAATATCGTTGTTTCTAATTGCTCAGTAGAACTCCATGGTATATATGTACCACAGTTTTTGGATCCATTCATCCAGAGAGGGACATCTAATTAAAGGAAAAACTCACCAACACAGCCTTTTTAACAAATGGTACTGGAAAAACTGAATATTCATATGTAGAAAAATGAAACTTAATCCCTTTCTCTCACCCTGCACAAGTCAACTCATAAAGGATCAAAAACCTAAAAATTAGACCAGAAACTTTGCAACCCCTAGGAAAAAACACAGGCTCACCGCCTTAATATATAGGCACTGCCAAATACTGCCTCATTAGGACCCTAAAGCTCAGGAAATGATAACAAGAATCAATAAATGGGATTACATCAATTTATAAAGCTGCCCCGCATAGCAAAGGAACAATTACAAA
Source organism: Aplodontia rufa (assembly GCA_004027875.1). Taxonomy (NCBI): domain Eukaryota; kingdom Metazoa; phylum Chordata; class Mammalia; order Rodentia; family Aplodontiidae; genus Aplodontia; species Aplodontia rufa. The sequence goes on from PVKS010026791.1 coordinate 9,125, forward strand.
TGTGAAAAGAGAACCATAGAATAAAAGAAAATTCTTTGCTAGCTACTTTCCTGACAGAAGTTTAATATCCAGAAGACAGAAAGAATTAAAAAAAAACTTACCCCCCCAAAAAAGAACCTAATTATTAAAGAGGGAAATGAACTAAACAGATATATTTCAAAAGAAGAAATACAAAAGGCTAACAAATATATGAAAAACGTTCAACATCTTTACTAATTAGGTAAATACAATTCAAAACAACAGGGAGATTTCATCTTACTCCAGTTAGAACAGCAGTCAAGGAGAATACAAAGATAATAAATACTGATGAGTGTACGGGGAGGAAGAAACACTTTTGCACTGTTGGTGGGATTACAAATTAATACAACCACTATGGAAATCAGTATGGAGACTCTTCAAAAGTCTAGGAATGGAACCACATACGACCCAGCAGCTATACCACTCCTCTGTATTTATCCTAAAGAATTAAAATCAGCATAGCATAACAATACATGCATACCCATGTCTACAACAGCACAATTCACTACAGCCAAACTATGGAACGAGCCTAGGCGTCCATAAATGGATGAACAGATAGAGAAAATGTGGTACATGTACACAATGAAACCATCATGTTAAGTGAAATAAATCAAATTCAGAAGGTTAAGGGTTATATGTTTTCTCTCATATGTGGAAGCTAGAGAGGAGAAAGGAAAAGAAAGATGCAGGTGGAGCTCCTAAAAATCAAAGAGAGATCAGTCAGTGGTGGAAGGAATCCAAGGGTGGAGCCAGGAAGGGAGGGGTGAAGTGCTGGGGAGTGATATTGTCCAAATTATATTGTTATATTTTGTGCATATACAAATATGTAACAATAAAATCTATCAATGTGTACAACTATAATACACCAATAAAAATAAGGAAAAAAGATTACAATGAAAAAACAAAAATGTGGCATATATATATACACAATGGAGTTTTATTTGGCTGTCAATGAGAATTATGTCATTTGCAAGAAATGAATGGAACTTGACAGCATTATGTTAAGCAAAATAAGCTACACTCAGAAAGTCAAGGGTTATGTGTTTTCTCTCATATGTGGAAGCCACAGAGGATAAAGGAAAAGAATGGTGGGGGGGGGAGGAGAATCTCATGAAAAGCTGAAAAGGACCAGTGGGAGGGAGGAGGAGAGGAAAAGGGGAAAAGATTGGGGAAGAGTACTGACCAAATTATACTGTTATGTCATATGCATGTACAGATATGTAGCAATAAATCTTACTGTTATCTATAACTATAATGCACCAATTTTAAAATAAGGGAAAAACTCAGGGTACACTCAGGTGGTATTCTAGACACAGTTACGATATTAGTAGATGTTCAAACCATCAACAAAACATGTTTGAAAATTTGGAAGTATTCTTCTAGGCTCGGGAGTCAAAGTCAGTTGATGGACCTGGGACCCTCAGCCAAACAAAAATTCTAAAGCAAAAATATATCCTTGAAAATTGGCCCTTAATAACTGGAGCCAGTCCTGGGGCTGAGAGGAGAGAGCTTCTCCCAAGGCATTGCACCCTGTGTAGAGAAGGACACTACAAACTCTAGGAAGTATTTATTATTGTTTATATTCTCCAAGGCTGCTATTCTAACTGGAGTAAGATGAAATCTCTCTGTAGCTTTCATTTATATTTAGCTAACTAGTAAAGATGTTGAACATTTTTCATGCAATTTTTGGCCATTTGTATTTCTTCCTTTGAGAAGAATCTTAGTTCATTTGCCTTTTTATTAACTGAGTTATTTGGGGGGTTTTTTTGAGACAAGTTTTTTTTTATTAGATGAATTTTGAGTTACAATTGAGGGGAAACATCAAACATTCAAGAACACATGTATATATATTTAGTTATCCAAGGCTGATGCCATATCATGGATGCCCAGCTTGGGCTCCCCATGTTGCTGTTTCCCCCAGAAGACCCCTGAGTTAAATGGATATCTCATGGAGATCAGAGATCTCCTTCTGAGATGATTCCCCCATATTCCCACCCTCCAGTCTTAAGATATGTTTTTTTTGTTGTTGTTCTTTATATTTTCTGGGTATTAGTTCTCTGTCAGAAGAGTGGTTAGCAAAGAATTTTCTTCCATTCTGCAGAGGAGGGCCCAGAGCCACCATCTCCTAGGGTTCTCAAGGACCCATGGTGCATGCGATCCATGATACTCCCACTCCCATCCCTAGCTCACCTTCTGCTTATCAATGCACATCCAAATGCATCATGACAGTTTTGGAGCCAATGGAAATCCCTAAGGCCTGATCCAGAAGTTGGCAACATATTGCTGTTAAGGACCTGCTATAATTTGTATAAACAACACCAGAAGTGGGTTAATTGCTTGGGATTCAGCCTGTGGTGTTATTGGTAAAGGCTTTAGGAGGTAGGGCCTACTGGAATAAAGGTGTGGCGTTGAAGGGGATGTTGGACTCCTGGCTCCTTCTCTTCCTCTTGCTTTGCTTCCTGGCTGATATGAGGTGAACAGACCTTCTCCTCACTTTCACTACCTTGTACTGTGCCTCTACAGGCCCAAAGCAACAAAGCCATGGATTGACAGAAGTCAAAATAAGCCTTTCCTCCTTTTAAATTGATTCTCTCAGCTATGTTGTCGTAGCAATGTAAAGCTGACTAACACAGTGCCCGATAATAACTATTTTAGACTTTTCAGCCATACAGTGTCTGTCACGACTTCTCAGCTCGGCTTTTGCAGGGCACAAATAGCCAAAGGCGATATGAATACAAATGATTGCAGTTATGTTCCAATAAAAATTTATTTATAAACACTGGGATTTTATTTCATTTTCACCTGTGATACACACGCACACAAAAAAAAAAAAGAAATCAACCATTTTAAAAATGTAAAAACTATTCTGACTTTGTAGGCCAAACAAAAAACAGGAAGTGGCTGGATTTGGTCCTCCAGCTGTAATTTGAGGATCCTTGAACTAAACCATGCATCTGTAGTAGAAGGGAGGCCTTGGTACCCTACTCTGTTGGGTGCCACCAGTCCAAGCACATAGCTTTCGGACAGTGCTAAAGGCAGTTGTGTCTTCTGCTTAATAGTGACTGTTATAAATCAGATGTGCCCAGTAAGGGCCCCTACAAATGAATCAAGCAATACTGCACAAGTCATAAGACACCTCTGCTTCATGACACTTTACTGCCATCTGCTGGAACATTGCTATGATAATATTCAGCTTTGAATTTGAATCACACCTCTGAGTGTGATTTTTGCAAAGCAGGAGACACAGAAGAGAAATCAACTAATTCACAGGAATCCCAGAAGGCATCATGCATTGAATATCTCTATTTCATAACTTTCTAGAGTTTTGGGGAGAGGAAACAGAAAGAAAAAGAATAGGGAATAGCAAAGGAAGTCATCTCTTCGAGCTTCTTATCTGGTCTCTGCAGGATTAGATTGGTGCTCTGCAAACATGGGAGGTGTTCTGCAAATGAGAAGTCTTCCTCTGCTAAGACTTTCTTTGACACTCCCACAAACATTCCTTGATCATGATGCCATCTTGTGGATGTTGGGTTTGTGTCCTCTCCGACTCAAAGAATGAAACTGAGGGACACCGAGGCAAGCGTAGTAGACAGACTTTATTTTATAGAAAGTAAAGCATAGGGAAAAGAGCAGACTTCCCCCAGAGTGGGAGAAGGGGACAGAGCTGAAGAGGCAGTGAGGTTTGCCCTTTACATATGACATCTTCCCCTCAATTGGTCACTGCTTCCCTGCCCCCATACCTAGGACACGGGTGCGGGGAGTTCTGGTCTAGTCTTTGGTTCATGCCTTAGGCACCAATAGAAAGAATGTGGTTCCTTCCTTAGCAGCAGGGAGTGTCTGCATCTGGACTCATCATGTCAGACCCTCCTTATTAGCATCGGGGATATCAAATTGATCTTAAAAGAAAACCGGTTTTCCCTTGATTGACTCGAACATTCTTCCTGTTCCAACTGCCTAACTTTTTCCCCCTATCTCGATGACATGCTAGAGATGCACAGAAAGGAAGAATCTGTTCTCCCCTCCTGACCCTGCTCAACTCAGTGGTCCACATGGCACTGGGTTTTGTTAATTCCAAAAGGGCTCCAAGACAGAACCAGGAAAACCTGAAAGAAGCTAAGCTTTCCTTCCAACTTTGACCTTGAGCTAGCATTGCCCCACCCTCCTGCCTCTAATTCTGTCCCTGTTATGATTTGAATGTGAGGTGTCCCCAAAAGGCTGAGGTAAAATATAAGAACCTAAACTCAATCAGTGAGTTAATCCTCTGATAGAAATTAACTGGCAACTGAAGGCTGGTAGGGTATAGCTGGAGAAGCTGGGTCTTTGAGAGGGTGCCTTTATATATTTTGTATGTGGTATGGAATTTCTTTCTCGGATCCCTGGACCCACTTCCCTCCATCATACTCTTCCACCAAGGTGAGGCACAGCCTCACCTTGAGCCCCAAGGAATGGAGCCGACTTTCTATGGACTAAGACCCGGGAAGCCTTGAGCCCCTAAATAAATATTTCCTCCCAAAATTGTTCTTCTCAGGTGTTTGGATCACAACAACACAAAACTTGACTGAAACAATCCCTTAGTGGGAATCACACTACTAGAAGTCGCTGTCATGAGGGCTGTGTGACAGTGTCCTAATTATGATCAATAGTCCTTCCTCTGAAAGGCTGGAGAAAGAACAGGAAGTGAAAGGAGAAAGGCCAGTTAAACTGCAATAGTGAAGTGTAACAGCAAAGCCTGAAACACTGGGAGATAGTTGGTAACAGAGCCCAGACTCCTAGGACCCTACAACTAATCCCTGAGTATCAAAATGAAGAGGGAAGGGATGAGAGACAGAAACCAAGAGATATTTGCAAAAACTATGAGGTCTACTGTCTCTGATTAAAAACTAAAACCTTTGTCATTTGCTCTAGGGAACAAAACAGAAATGGGGTAGCTGTTTGCCCTGCCCTCCCAGTATTCTGGATGCTTCCAGCACTCATCAGCAAGGAAAGAAGCCAGGCCAAGACCTCACAAAAAAAAAAAAAACAAACAGGTGTGTCCAGGACCCTTGAAGGGTGGGAAGTCTCTGCACATGTCCTGGGACACGGAGAGCCCCTGTTCGGCCTGGGGTGGGGTCAGAGGAGGGCATCATGTACAAACATCAGATCCAGATCTGATAACACAAAATTGTCTCAGAGAAGAGCAGACAGGTCCCAGAGTTATGACAGCTGCAAAGGGCAACACAGTACTAAAGTCATCTACGTGGACACAATGAATCTTTTGTGGGTACAAGGCCAGTTTTTAGGAGTAGGGCAATAGAAGGAGGCAGATGTCCCCTTCAGCTTTCTCTAGGACCCAAGGAAGAAAACATTGCGTGGGACAGGCTAAGTACTGTGATTCAGCAAACATCTAACATCTGCCATGGTCTAACAAAGTCCTGGCTCAGATCTAATAACTAGTTTCCGTCACTTCATCCACTCATTGTGATTAAACTTCAATGTTGGTGCCTCTCTCTGGGAACATGGAGTTTCTACTGGGCCTGACATGTTGTAGAGACTCCCTTCTTAGAACACAGGAGGACAATCAGCTCACACTCATGGCAAAGCCCAGGCCTATGTTTGATCCCACTCTGGCCTGAAAAGGAAGGCAGGCGCCTCCAGTGGCTCAGTAGACAGTGCCCTCTGGAATTATCCCAGGAGCCTCAAAAGCAGGATTCTTGGGCTGTCCTCTTCCCTTCCGGCTGTGCCCACCTCCTGCTATGCCTTCACTACAAGCAGCTCCCAGAGTCAGGTTCACAGGGACCAGCTACCCTTAGCCACCAATGCAAGTGTAGCTCTGTCTTCAGGACACAGGCACCATCCTCCTGTGCTAATTGCCAAGCCACAGGCACAAAGTCCTCCCCAGCCCTCAGCAGCCTACTATACCATGGAGCCCAGATTGTCACATTTAGTGAGAATTTCCTGAAGACCCAGGAATAAGCCACATTTAACAGAGAATAACCTAGAAGTAGACCTCACATTGATCCTAGACTTCCCTAACTGTCTAACCACTTTCCTGGCTCAGGACAGTCCCCATATAACCCACCCACAGCATAAGAAAGGCCAGGCTTTGCTCCATCCTCCCCTCCCGTGGGACAGTTTTCAACTTGCTCAGAATCTCAACATTTAGGGTACATTTACTGCATTAAGTCCAAGTCCTGCCCTAGGATCCACCACTTCCGGGGATTGGAAGCATCACTGCCTCCACCAACCTCAAGAGAAGTCCCCTGGGCTCCAGATGTAGTCATTGTGCAGTGCCAACCCTAAGCATCCCCAGGAGGCACAGAGGATGGAGGTGCGTTGTGGACTGCCAATGCTGTTCATCTCCCTCCACACCCTGAAGCGTTCCTTCCCACCGAGGGACCTTCCCTTCCACAGAGAGGGAGACCCAGGTGCTCTGATGCCATATGGAAAGGTAGTCACTGAGTAACCAGAAAATAAAGAAGACACATCCCCAGTCTCTCATTTCACCAAGTACTACCCAGATGCGAGCCCAAAGACTGAAAAGGGATGAAGCAGAAAGATTCAGGGTTGGTTTGTTCGTCATCCATCTTCCCCATCCTCATCCACAACATGTGTGTACTTGTGATACCAGAAACTAAGGGGTTGTCTTTGTTGTGTTTCTAATTTTGTGTCTGTCTGTGCTTTTGTCTTGTGTGTCTTTGTATCTCTCTCTCTCTCTCTCTCTCTCTATATATATATATATATATGTATGGGGGGTTGTGGGGTCTTGTGGGTACCTGTGTGTGTCTCTGTGTGTCTCAGTGTGTCTCTGTCTCTACATGTCACCATACCTGTGTTTAAGTGTATCTCCGTCTCTGTGAGTCTATATCTGTGTCTCTGTTTCCATCTCTGTGATTGTGTGTGTCTCCATCTGTGTATATCTCTGTCTCTGAGTGTGTTCCCTTCAGGGTGAGCAAGCGAAGGAAAAGTTGGGGACAGAAACCCGAAGCAAAAGCCCTCACTGCGACCTGCTCTCTCCTCTTCCTTCTGGGCTGAGTACTGCAGGCCTGTGAGGTGGACACCTGGACTCCGTCATGAAGTCTGAGGGTCTGTCTAGGACTGAGACCGGAAGTCACAGCAACAAGCTCCCAGAAAGGCTGTGCCACCCATCCTCCAGGGAGCAACTGGGGTCCCAGAGGATCCCCAACAGTCCCACTCTCCACCCAAAAGGCGTAGAAGGGAGTCCTAAACTCCTTGGGCCAAGGGGAACTGAGAATTTGGACACTTCCAGAGTCTGGAAACTAGAATGCAGGAAACTACATCAAAGAATCCAAATAGATGGGCCTCATGGAGCCCAGGTGGGTGGTGCTGTTGTTGTCTTTTTTTTTTTTTTTTAAGAGGGACAGTGTGAGAGAGAGAGAAAGAGAGAACCGATTTTATTTATTTTTTCATGTTGCTTTTGTTGCTCCAACACTTCACTGGGTACGTGGTACTGGGTTCAAACCTGCATCCACATGCACATGCCAGGCAAGTACCGTAACCACTGAGCCACTACTCCAGCCCCCTGCTATCGTCTTGGTACATCTCTGTCCCAGGGATCCCAGGAACCATTCTGAACCCCTGCCCAGCCCTCTGCAAAGCCTCTAGAGGATGCAAACACACATTGGAAACAGGTAGGTCATCAGAGACCTGGAGAGACCAAGGCCTTAGAAGGAACCATCCCACACCAGGGCATCTTGAGGACTGTTCTGTCAAACTCTGAGCTTTCCTTGTGAGACAGTTTTAGGAAAGAGTAAAATAGCTGGGTAGTCAGGACCATGGGCCCCATTCAACCACACCTAGAAGCTGGCCAGTAGAAAGCCATTAACAGATATGCTCAGGGCCTTCATATGCAAATGACCATGAGGCTCACCTGTGGGAGCAACTCCTTTGTCCTAGAGGCAGGGAAACTAAGAAGTGGGGGTGGACACAGATGGGAACTTGGAAAGAATTGCTACCTGTCTTGCATAGATTTTAACCAATGACTTTGGTACTTAGTTAAAATGCCTGTTTTGCGTTTCAACCAGTGATGTAGATGCATTTCTCAATGCCTGCTTTGCATGAATGTTAATTATGCTCATACCCCAAATCAACATAACCCCTGGCCTAACCTCCATTGGACGGTGTCCTGCTTCCAGGTGCCCCTCCGCCTTGCCGAGTCTCTGCTCTCCTTCTTTAAATAAATCCTGCTCCTTTTTACTCCTCCTTCCATGATTGCCCATGGATTTTATTCTTCAAATTCATGAGAGAAGAACCCAGAAGATAGGTGCCGAATTCCCAGTGTGAATTTCCACCACACCAAGAGCTGCGACACCCAGCTTTTAGCTGGAGAGCTGCTAACACTTTTCGCTGCAGACACCTGCAGCCAGCCCAAATTCCCAGTTTTCACTGGGAACAGCTGCAAACACTAGAAGCAGGCTATTTTGGCTGCTGGAATCTGTAGTCGGCCCAGACTCCATTTGCCAGTGGGAGCAGAGAATCCGGCCTCATCTCAAAAACCCCTACATCAAGAGCTAGAATCTACCCAAGGATAAGGGGAGGGGCAGCCAGAGAGTTTTAACCTAAAATAGTTGAGCAATCACTAACTTGGCAGAACTAACCAGGGAGTGGTTGACTGATTTCAGTCTGGCAGAAAAGAGAAGCAAGACAAGAATTATGAAAATAGTGGGAGTTGCATTTTTTTTCATACCCAAGTCCTCTGGGACCTTTTGACACTGCAAAGGCATTTCTCACAGTCAAGACTAGTTAACCAACTCCCTACTGGGGCAGCACCACATCCCCTTGGCCTTCCCAAAGGTTCCCACCTCTGGTGAGTTTTCCTACCAGTGTGACATATGTCCAAAGCAAAGGACAGAAAGTTCCATCTCCACTCTGATGTAATCTACGCTCCAGGCAGGAGTGAGAATCAATAAACTTCAGGCGGTGCAAACCTCCGCAAGCTTTTCCACAATTTTGTCATGTAAGACACCCTGCAGCCCCGAGGTTGTCCTTTAGTGTGACCGCACCGCCCTCTACTGGAAGCTTGCAGCATCGCCGCGCCCCGTGGCTGCTTTAGCCGGCTCTGCGTCTTCCACCAGCTTTCTCATCCTCCCAACGCACTTTCTAGGTCCTCTAAGCAGCAGGGCTTCTCAACGCTTGGAAATCATCACGTGCCAGACGTTGACTCAACCCTGAGGACAACCAGATGCCCAGAGCGCAGACCAGGCAGGTCGACTGTGGGCGCCAACCCTGGGCCAAGAGAGCTCAAGGAAATGACCTGTGCCTCCGTGTGGCGCCAGGGGGTCTGTCCATCCGCTGGCACAATCAGCAGAGGAGGCTTTCCCTGGCAGGGCAGGAGGTCCGAGGTGACTGAGTCCCAGGAAGCTGCTGGGGCAGTTTAGGAAGGGGAAAGGTTGTCATAATCAACACCAAAAAAAAAGGACCAGGGCGCTGGGAGGAGGAGTAGAAGGGCTAAGAAGAGCTTTAGCAAACCAATAAAATTGCACATTCAAAACATCCTAAATGTTCAACAGCATAGAAATGAATAGGTAAAGTTTAATACATACACAGAATATATATTACTTGCATGCCTACAATGACATTGGAAATTTGTTATAATTTTGGGAAATGGTCATAGTTAATATACATTCCACTGAGGTCAATTTTTATTTACTAATATGACCACATGTGTATGTTTCAAATGCACCCAAAAATAAACAACAATTTTCAAAGTAGCTTTATTTTCTCTTTGATAGAATTCATGACAATATTTTTCCTCTTTTTATTTTTTCCTGTACTTCTCATCCTGTATTAAAAGAAAAAGAACATTTGGAAATCAGAGAGGATATAGCAAAAGTACGTGTTCCCCCAAGAAGTCATGCAGATTCTAGAATGTGGTCTTGTGCAAAAAGAAAACTCCATCTGCTTCTGAAAGAGGCATGGGGCATCAGCAGGATGCCTGCCTCAGTGGAATGACCAGATGCAGAAGAGCTGAGGGGTGGTTCCTGACTGTCTTTGCTTTCTCTGAAAGAGCATGAGATAACCGCAGGCTCCTGAAAGCATGTTCTGAGGGGTGGGAGAGGAACCTGAAAAGAAACACATAAAGGACAGGGACTCAAGTAGTCAGAAGCATGAACAACGGCACTGCACCGCCTGGGCAAGAGGAGCCACCTCCTCACTTTGGAGCAAAGAGCAATCTCTTCCCTATGGGCTCCTTGAATCCCCCTTCTCCCAGGAGATACTAATGGCTACCTGCCTCCTAAACCTATGGAGAGAGGTACACAAATCAGCATCCACGGAGCTCCTAGCAGAGGCCAGCACAAAGCAAGCGCCCAAGAGGTAAGTTGCTGTGCAGGTATGGCTGATGAACTTTGGAACTGGGCATGCGCGCTGGCCTGTGTAGTTTTCCTGTCAGTCTAACTTCTGATAATGACAAACCCATAGAAACTATCCACACTAAGCATGGATGGAAGCTGGAAATAAATTCTTCTTCTCTCCCTGAACCTCCTGCTCACAGTCTTCCTTCAGTTTTTCAGTGTTCTGATTTTTTTCCTGCATAAACACTATTTTAATAGTAAAGAGTAAAATTTTAAGTTTAGTTATCTACCCTGAATCTCATTGCTCTGAAATCATCTTTTACATTTTCATGTTTACCTCCTATCTTTTTTTCATGTTTACATATAATTTGACGGTGCTAATTTTAGCATTTACTCACATTCTGTGTTTTTTTTTGTAGAAAGGAGTCTGGGGTTAGGTTGGCAGTAAAGGTCAGATTAAATACATTTGAAGGGTTGGTGATGTAGCTCAGTGGTGGAGCACTTGCTTAGCATGTGGAAGTCTCTGGGTTTGATCCCCAGCATGCCAAAAAAATAAAAAATAAACTCATTTGAGCCAAGGTAGCATCAAGCTGCTCCTTGGCAGACACAAACACAAGAAATGAGAGAGGAATCTCTCCTGTACTACACAACAAGTGTTATATGGGTTGAGTATCCCTTATCTGAAATTATTGATTTTGGAGGTTTTCAGATTCTGGAATATTTGCCTAGAACTTCACCAGTTGAGCATCTCTAAACCAAAAATCCAGCTACGGATTTTCACCCAAATTCATTTTGTGCAAGTGTGAAAATTCTACAGAGGATTCATGCAAATTACCAAGTAATTGTGAGAAATAAGAAGTGTTGGGGACTGGAGCGGTGGCTCAGCAGTTACAGCACTTGCCTGGCATGCGCAGGTACGCGAGTTCAAACCCCAGCACCCACGTACACAGCGAAGTCTCAGAGCAATGAAAGCCATTCGAAAAATGAAATAAAAATTGATTCTCTCTATCTCTCTCTCTCACTGTCCCCTCTTTCTTAAAAAAAATTTTAAAAAAAGAAGTGTGATGGTCCATTTTCAGAGTATAGTCTTAAGATTCACATATAAAAGGAAGCCTTCTTAGGTCAGGAGCCATTGGTAGGGATAATCAATTTTTAAACTCCGTATCAGATATCCCATTACACCCATAGCTCTTTTCTGTACCCACCCCAATTTTACATTAGCCAATCCCGCAGATCGTACCCCTGAGCTCCTCCAATCCGAGTGAAGGGTAGGGCTGCGTCAGGTTGGTAATGTAAGCAGTCAGACTGCCCACTCAAGAGTGCTTGCTCATCGGATCCCCTTTGTGAGTGCACCCTTCTGAAGTCCAGTCTGTCTTGCTCACCCACTTCTGGGCACATTTTTTATATTCTTATGGTATCTCAGGATTTTTTAATAATTTTATTTCTAACATAATGAATGAGGACTCTGCCAACCAACCAACCAACAAACAGATAAAATCAGGCCCTGAAACTACCTATTTGAAAGAATGGGAAATTAAAGGAAATCACTAAATCCCAAAAAGAGAGGGTATGTTATTAACAAAGCTAATGGACCAAGAGAAATAGATACAAAATACACACACACACACCTTGTGAGAGAAAGTATCTTTTTTTTTTTAAGAGAGAGGGACAGTGAGAGAGAGAGAGAGAGAGAAAATCAATTTTTATTTAGTTTTTCAGGTAGCTTTCATTGCTCACTCAGTTGTGTACGTGCTGCTGGGGTTTGAACTCGCATATTTGCACATGCCAGGCAAGCGCTATAACTGCTGAGCCATCGCTCCAGCCCCAGAAAGTATCATTTTTAAAACAGAACTTCAAATCACAGAATAAATAAGAAAGAATAGGAAAGTCTGGGAAGGGGACTGAGAGAAGCCAAAATCGTTAAAGTCTTACACTTCCTAAAAGGCAAATAAAGTTTGATGTATTTGTTGCCATTTTTAAATATGTTTTCAATGAGGCCCATCCTGTTTTAGGATAATAACCAGAGAATAAAATGTGGGTTGATTTCCTGTCTAACCTTCATAAAGGGTGGAAGCAAACAGGAATGTGGTTCACTCATCCAGACACTACAAAGTAGACAGGGAAGACTACAGGTTGAGCTTGGATGCATTCTTTGATGGAGAAGAGGCTTCCCCACTTCCTTCCCACGTTCCAGTCAGCACTGTCCTCCCAGTTTCGCCCGGGCCATCGGTTGGATCTGCTGCCTCCATTCTTCCCTCTCCAATGCTGCTCCCTAGTTCACGTCTGTGCAAACTTTTCTCTGGATTTCTATACTTAGACTACACTTCTAGTGTTGATTTGTCTAACGTACACAATTCGCTGTGCCTATTGGGCACCCGTAAATACTAAATGTGGGTATTTTAAAATATTGGCTTTACATATGTTAAGATTTTTCCCATCTATATAAGCGTAACCTGTGTCTCTGTGCAGTAGGCTTTACTGTCATAGTCTTGCTGGCTTCACTAAATGAATGGGGAATGCGTTCATCTTTCTGTACCTGTGGCTGTTTTGCAAATTGTATATGGCTATGAGTTGTCTGTCCTTTAAAAACATAAAATGATTTACCCAAGTATTTCTGATTCACTCTGTTTACTTAATCGTTTATGTAAGAATCAGGAAAAAACGCGGATGTTTCAGCACCAAATGTAAAGTTAGACCCAAAAGCAGCTAAGCAAAGCTTTTATTGGAATCCAGAGCTCTCGGGTTGGCAGAATGAGGGCAGGTAAGGGAAGTAGCACATCCCCTCCCACGGCCGGCTGGCTGGGCTGTGACTTTATCTGGGGTGGGCAGAGGAGGTCCTTCAGAGATTGGCTGGTAACTCCCAACAATCATCGGGCAATTATGAGCCACCACTGGGGGGTTTTTTGCCAGCATCTGATTAGTTGTTCCTTTCACGTATGCGTGGGCTGCCTGATACCTCACCCAGCTGCCCGGAATCAACCTAACAGTTTACTCTTTATTTCCCCCCAGGGCGGAGGACCCAATTCGAACTCGGGGCCTTGCGCATGCTAGGCCAGCGCTCTGCCACTGAGCTAAATCCCCAACCCTCTAACAATTTACTCTTGCAACCTGGATTAGTCTGCTCTGACTACCATAACAACATATCACTAACTGGGTGATGTAAACAATAAAAACTTATTTCCACAGTTCTGTAGGTGCCAGCTTATTTGACTCCTGGTGAGGGGTATTCCTGGCTTATGGATGGGCATTTTCTTGGTAGGTCCTCACTTGGCCTTTTCTCTTGAGCATGCATCCCTACTGCTATAACTGGAGTGTTTATGTCCCCTCCAAAATACATATTGAAACAATTCCATTGCAACAGTATTAAGGATCTTAGGAGAGTAGGCTATGAATGCTCCCTCTCCATGAACAGGACAGAAACAGACTGAGGTCCAACAGTCCCCTTTGAGGGCATTCCGTCAATGACCTAAAGAGACCTCCCATTAGGCTCCACCTCTCTCTCTCTCTTCCTCACTCTCTCTCTCTCTTTCTCTCTCTCTCTCTGTACTGAGGACTGAACCCAGAGACACTTTACCACTGAGCCATACCCCCAACCCTTTTTATTTTGAGTCAGGGTCTCACTAAGTAATTTGGGGCCTACTAATTTATTTGCTGAGGCTAGCTTTGAATTTGCAATCCTCCTGCCTCAGCCTCCCTAGTGGCTGGTATTACAGGTATGCTCCACCACACCCAGCAGATTCATCTTTTAAAGCCACTGTAAACTTCATAGTCAGGGGGACAGTCCACAACCTACCCTCACTTCTAAAACCAATTAAAAATTTAGGAGTACTCAAAAACTCAGAACTCACTGAAAGTCATTGTACTCATGGGTATGTTTTATTTTACTAAAAACCTAGAGTAAAGTCAGCCAAGGCAAGAAGCTCACAGGGCAGAATCCAGAAAACATTCTAAATGCAGTGTCCACGATTCTTTTTCTGAAGAATCAAGATACCATACTTTCCCAGCATCAATGCATGACAAAATACATAGAGTATTGCCAACCAGGAAATGGTACTCACACTTTGGTGTCCAGAGTGTTTATTGGGGCCCCTTCATGTACGCATGCTTGATTGTTTGCGTAAATGAGTTCAGTGTCCAGGGTCCTGGTCCTCCTGAGGTTGACAGATACCACACAACCCATAACTCAAACTGCATCCTATTGTTAAAACCTGGAGCGTCCAGGTCGAATCCTAAAACAATTCAATGTGGCAACCTTCACTTCAAATCACATTTTTAAATTATCCAGTGTGAACCAACACCATCCGGCAAATGAATACAACCCTGTCAGGCATGATATTCCCAGGGCTTAGCCACCACCTCCCAGGAGATAAGGTTAAAATTTACACCTCTTTTTTGGGCAAGGTTAAATCCTTTACTACACAGTCATGAAATGGTATGTAATTTCAGTAGTGTATTGAAGTCTTTATATTTCAAGAAATATGTGACTATGCTGAATAATGTTTCAAGACTTTGAAATTGTTTTGCATATTTTAAAATAAAGCATCATTATTGGTTTCTTGCCTCAGTGATAGCAAATGAAAATAAGCTAATTTTAAGTTTTGCTTGAGAAAGAAAATGAGGGGCTGGAGCGGTGGCTCAGCGGTTTAGGCACTTGCCTGGCAAGCACGAGGACCTGGGTTCAAACCCCAGCACCACGTACATAACTGAGTGTTGGAGCAACGAAGGCCATGTGAAAAACTAAATAAAGTAGTTTCTCTATTTCTCTGTCTCTCACACTATCCCTCTCTCTTTAAAAAAAAAAGGAGAGAAAGAAAATGAATCAGGATAAAGGATAAGAGGGAGGCAGATCATTTGTATCTCCACATAGTTACCTTGCATTTTATCATCATCACTACTAACAGATTTTATTTTCTTTTTTAAAATGCAGAAGCACTGTAGATTGGAGGACATTAAGGAGACACAACAAGAATGTGAAATGTGAGATCCTGGATTCACACTTGTGAAATTCAAAAAAAGTCAGTAGTTTGCTATTATTACTTTTGAACTTTGTATCAATGTTTATTTCATTTTGATTGGGATGTTATAATTGTTATAATTCTATATCTTATTAATATTAGGGGAATATTAGGAGTAAAAGATTTTTATAAATTCTATTGTTTTGTGATTTTTCTGCATGTCTAAAATCATTTCAAAGTTAGAACTTAAAATTAAAAGTGTTTATGATGATCTATGTTGGCTCATTCAAGAAAGATCCTCTGAGACAATTGTCTTAGATTGTTTTCTGTTGCTCTAACAAAATATCTGAAACCAGGTAATTTAAAAAATATAAGTTTACCTGGATCACAGTTCCGGAGGCTGCAAAGTCCAAGAACATCTATTCAGCATCTATTCAGCATCTGGTGGGGGCCTTCCTGCCACATCATAATGTGGCTGAGGGCATCGCATGACAAGACAGAGTGCCAGCTCAGGTCTCTCTTCCCCTTATAAAGCCACTGATACCATCATAGGAGCCCCAGCCTCTTAACCTCATCTAATTCCAATACCCTCCAAAGACTTCATCTCCAAATACTATTAAGATATGACTTTGGGGACTGCATTTCCAATACATAAATTTGGGGGGACACGTTCAAAACATAACAATTATTTTGATCTTTTTGGAAATCAAACAACACTTTAATGAGAAGTATGTACCATCTGCCCTAAAGAGCCCCCAAATCCACTTCTGTCATTTCACATGTTCAGAGAGATCATCTGTGGGCTCCAATGAGGAACTCTGGCTCCGAGAGCCACAACTCAGTTCTCAAGCGTGGGAGAAGCTGGCATCCAACAGAAAATCCGAAGAGAAACAGCTGCTAGTTCCCACCTTCAGTCACATTCATGTCTTCACCCTCTGGCTGCTTGTAAGAGGACTTTTTCCTACAAAATGTCTGCATAAATGTATGGCTTTGCACTCCACCATGACACATGCTCAGGTTTGCTATGAGAAGACAACATTCATTCATAAAACAATGGTACCTCCTCTTAGTGAGCCAGGCAGCACCACAAACTCATACTAAATGTGTCTAAAACTGCAGCCCCACTTAGTGATGCAATAGGATAATCAGCAATGGGATCTGGAGCCACAGCAGGAGATGATGGCCTGGCCCATAGCCCTGGGAATAGATACCTGTATGTACCATGTGGTCATCTGTCCACATCTCACGCTTTCCCTTCCATCTTTTAGTTTGTAAGCAATTCCATCACAACGTTCAAGAAGGGCACAGTTAGCTAAAAGGTAGAAATAAATGAAAAGATCACGAGACTGGGGTGTGGACGATGTGAGGGTAATTCTGGTTTAGGAACAAATGCATATTATTATTTTATATGCATTTATGATTATACAATAACTCAACTCCTTAATAAAAAATTTTTTGAAGAAATAAATGAAAAGAATAAAAATATGTCTGAGGATGCACAAATAGCTTTCATAAGGATGAATGATGTTCATTTGAATTGTTATGGGAATCCTGAAAAGGACAAGTCAGTTCTGTACATCCTAGACTCAAGAAGGCCAAATTCCCAGTCTCCTGAATTTACAAATCAGATAATAGAGCAAACACAAGACAAAGGGACAGAGGCAGCTTCAGGGAACAGGAACGTTTGTCCAAGCAAAGGGCAACATGACTTCAGGCCCTGAGAAACAGCTGACAAATCAACTGTTTGGATGGCTCTTGTGCCGGGTGCAACTCTTTCCAGAGAAGTGCAGGAAGCACAGATTCTTTTATCCTGGTGGATCCAGCTTCTCAGGTCTGGCCACTGAGCAGATGGCTGGGTTGGGGTTGAGGTATACCTGAGAAACAGCCAGCTTTCTCCCAAGCACTGGCCTCCACAATAAACGCAGTGGGCTGAGTTTGGAAGAGGTGGGAAGACTGGTTAGTTCAGTGAACGTACACAGTGGTGGTGGGGTGGGGGAATAAGCATACATATTCATGGATGTTTTAAGAAGCTTCCATTTCTAATGGAGACTGGTATATAAACAGAAATTGTTCTGATAAACATTTCCTGGAGATCAAATGCTCATTCTATCACTGTAGATACCAGTACTTTGTTCAGAACTAAAGTAGCAAGTGAACGCTTGAGCTTCCCTTGAACTTGGCCATCTCATGGAAGTTTCTGGAGCAGTTACTCCCTTCAGAGGAACTGAGACTCTTTCCGTAGCCAATAATTCACTTCAGAAACCAGGACACTACAGCTTTCATTCCACATTCAGGAGACAATTCATGATTATTTTTTCCAACCAAGGGAAATAATTCTAATAGCAGTATGTACACATTGGAGATTTTCTGTACTTATGATTAAATGTTTAATCAAAATTATTATCTCAATTTATATGGATAAAAAATGTCCAATGTCCATTTCCTAACTCCCCTCTGCAGTCTGTGGCATTTAGTAGTTAGGAGAAATTTTTTGTTTCAATTTTAAAATGAACAGGCAGGGCTGGAGCAGCGGCTCAGTGGTTACGGCACTTGCCCAGCATGCATGAGTACACAAGTTCAAACCCTAGCACCCACATACAAATCTAAGTATCAGAGCAATGAAAACCATGGGAAAACTCAATAAAAATTGATTCTCTCTCTCTCTCTCTCTGTCCTTCTCTCTTTAAAAATAAATAAATAAATAAAATGAATGGTCAGACTAAATCTGAGTACTTTTTTTTTTTTTTTTTTTTTTGGTGAGTGTGTGTTGCTGTGCTTGGCCACATTCCTACATTAGAGAATATTTTTTTCTTATTGATGTGTATGACAATTGCTAATATTTTCCCAGCTGTTCATGTGTGAACTTCATTTAGTGGTATTTTAGCCCCAAAGAAGTGTTGCATCCTAATCTTTTTCTGCATTGCTTCTGCGTTTGTTACCATGGTTAGGGAAGACTTTCTATGCCAAGATTATAAAACTATTAATCCATATGTTCTTCTGGGCCTTTTATGGATCTGTGTTTCACAATTTACATTTAATCCATCTGGAGATTATCTTGGTATAGGAGTTAGGTAAACATTTAACTTTACTTTGCCCCCCAAATAGCTGGCTTTCTGTCATAACACCATTTTATTGAATGATTGTTCCTTCCCCTAACGTTTTTTTTTTAAAGATAGAATCAATTTTTGTTTAGTTTTTCACGTGGCTTTCATTGCTCCAACACTTCGTTGGGTATGTGGGTATGAGAACTCGCGTCCTCACACATGCCAAGTAAGCACCGTAACCGCTGAGCCACTGCTCCAACACCCCCCCACCCCATTTTGAAATGGCTGTGAGGTGGGGGAATGATCCCTTGACAAGCTTTCAACTCTACACTGCTAACAGGATTTTCCTCAGCTGTCATTTGGCACCCTTCTTCTTGCTGGGTAACTGCCTTCAAATGTGGGTTTTGCCCGAGGCCCAGGTCCCAGTCTTGGCAAAGACTGGTGTCTGTCTAGGAAGAGTTGGGTCTCATCTCAGTCTCATCAACTCCAATCCTAACCACTCTCTTCCCCTACTTTCTGTTCAATGTGTTCCCTTCCTGAGACCCTTTAAGGAAATCTTTTGTAGATTTATGACAGAAACATGACTATAGTCCCCCTTCATAGCCACCTTTTCCCACCAAATCTTTGGCTTGGATCTGAAACTTATCCTAATCCTACAACTGGTCTTGGCCTCAACAGGACGAACACACATGGAGTGACTTCAATGTACATGCTGTTGTTTATCAGCAGGGAAACAACTACTCTTGGCCCTGAGAGACAAACATGGCGTCACTCACATGGAGCTTTGGGGAGCAAG
>PVKS010026792.1:0-28242 GCA_004027875.1 Aplodontia rufa
AAAAAAAAAAAACAAAAAACCTGAATTTTGAAGACCATGTGATGCCTTCCTCCTATCCATCTTGTAAAAAGACATATCTCAGAACTTCCATAGACTTTTGAATCTTCTACCATGTTCAGTTTCTTTGTACAGATACCATGCTTGTCTGGGGACTTCCAGAGCTATCTAAAAGACAGTGACTGTAGTGTCTGTGTTTCAGATTCAACTTCTGTATAGGTCCTGGTGGGAAACCACATACCAGAGAATTGAGGTAGACAGGCTGTGGGGAAGGGACAGGAAAGAAGCATAAACGTGGCATACCACATTATGGAGGCCCGGCCAGCTGGACCTCTGAGGGCGTGTGTGTGTATGTGTGTGTGTGTGTGTGTAACTTCATGTAACTTTCACTGGAAAAGTGTCTAATTGGCATTTCTTAACCCATTCCTTAGATGGGGACTTTGGGATTTCATGCAATTAAGTTCTACATAAAATTTTAAATTTTGCACAAGTTCCAGTCAATGGTGACTAGCTGTTTGCCTTTATTTCAAAGCACTTGACCTGGGTATTTTGTACAGTCAATGCAACCCATGTACCAATCCAAGGAGGTGGAAATTAAGCACATACAATGGGTGCTTATGTAGCTTGCCCTTCCCTTTTATTTGTTAGCCCTAAGGAGCTGGAGCAGTGGCTCAGCGGTTACGGCGCTTGCCTGGCATGCCCAAGTACGCGAGTTCAAACCCCAGCACCACGTACACAATGAAGTGTCAGAGCAACGAAAGCTACATGAAAAACTAAATAAAAATTGTTTCTCTCTTTCTCTCTCTCACTGTTCCTCTCTCTTAAAAAAAAAAAGTCCCTGGACATTTCTGGAGCATCTATTTGAGAATGTCAGGGAGCAAGCTTCATTAGCTGATGATGCCTGATCATACATTAGAGAACATCATAGTGAATTTATTTAATGTTGGTATATATTATATTGCCTGCAAATAAAATCCTGATCAACTATTAAGAAACTCAAGAGCTAACTTTGGGAGATGTGTTGTCTCCTTAATGAAAGAACACTGTGGTTACAGTTTAAAGTCACTGGCTCTGGTCTTTTCTTGGACACCTTACTGCACTTAGTGTACCATAATCTCAAGCAGAAGGAGCATACCCTGCTGGAAGCAAGACCTTCAGAAAATTCACTGTTGGTCATATAACATATTTATTTGGTCATGTAATACACCCTCATAAATAATTCTCTAGGAGTCATACACCCTATGATATGTACTTATGTTTTAAGTATATTTCTAATGGCTATAATGTTATTTTAATGAAAATTTTTGTTAATGTCCTAAGTTCCTGAATCATCAGTTAGTGTCTAAAAGGTGAAATTGTCAACCAGTATCATCTTTTATCACTAAAACGAGGTGGGTTTAAAGGAGACAAGCATAGTACATGCACACCAAGGTGCCTGGCTGTGAGGAACTGAAAGCAAGTCTAATCGACTTACAAGGAAACGGATTCATGTGAAAGAAATGGCTCAAGCCAGGGGAAGCCCAGATAACTAGGCTTGGAAAATGACCTCAGACCAAACGGTCAAGCAGTCAGAGCATGGTCAAGATTATTCCTCACGAAGATCCTGGATGCCCCTGCAGCCAGAGTACACAGAGGAGCATGCCATAAGCACCATGGGGTAACAGGGTGAGACATGACAGGCAGATCCACCAACACCACCATGACACACGGACAGGGCATCAACTCACTCTTTTTGAACCATCCTTCTCTCTGTATCATTATTCCTAATTTAAAATCCAGAATCACGGCATCTGATTGGTTGATCCAAAGATGAGTATTTGTGCCCCACCTTAGAGCTCTGATTTCTTCCATAGCATGCAAAAGGTAGAGGTCTAGGGATGTAACTCAGTGGTAGAGCACAGGCTTAGCATGTACAAGGTGCTGCATTTGATCCCCCGCAGTGCTAAAGAACAAAACAATACAAAAGATGCAATGAATATTTCAGAGAAGAAGACAACTCACATAGTAGGCAACTCTCTAAATTAAACATGAAAACTACAAATAGTCAGTACAGAAACTTAAAGTAAAATATTAGATTTGGCTAAGAATTAACCGAATATTAGATTTAACATTGGATCACTAGCATAAGTTAGCAAAAGTTTTACTGGGCTATTCTGAATTGTTTTTCTAGGTGCATTTCCAAGAAATAACTAGGATTGCTGCCTTTAAAATAACCAGAGACTTCAGAGTTGTTAGTCATAACTAATTTAAATACATCACTTTTATGCTATTATATGAAAGGTATGCATACATTTTATGCTTTGGAGTAGTTGAACAGTTTCCATGGGTCCTTGTTAAGGATTACACCAGTAACTGCACATTTGATCCACAGGAAGTTAACACACTATTTACTTTTACCTGCAAAGTATCAGTTTAGCAAACAAGGAAACTAGTAATCCTCCAACAGACAACATGTCAAACCTCCTAGTCAGAGGCACAAGACTGACATAATATCATTAATATAGCGCTTGAGGCTCATGCCACTGCCTGTTATCTACAACTTTGATACTCAGAATGGTTCAGGGTCTAGCAGCAACAGCATCACCTAGGAATTTGTCAAAAATGTAGAATCTCAGGTCTACACTAGAACTACAGAATCAGAATTCACATTGTAAAAACTCCCCAGGTAAGAGTGTTTTGCCCTTCTTCTGCTTCTTCCTCGGTTCTGTGTCCCTGTGCTGTGGGAAGCCCCCACATCATGACTGCTTGTCATCTCTAACCTTGAGATGATCTGGCCCAGTTTCATAAGTGAGGTGATTATTAAGGTTTCCATGTAGGGTTTTTCTTTGAATTGCATCATTTCCCCTCCTCTTCCCTGAGATTCTTTTCTAAGGAAGCAGACACAGGGTTGAGTGACCCAAAGGTAAATGAAAGGGCTTGCCCCTTTTCTAGGCAAGTTCCCAGCCCCTCCTGGGGCAAGATTTCCTGATAACTTTCAAGTTATATACATACCCAGTAATTGGGATAGCTAGATCATAATGTAGTTCTCTTTTTAATTTTTTGAGGACTCTTCATATTCTTTTCCACAATAGCTGTACTAATTTATAACTCTACAAATAGTGTATGGGAGTTTTCCTTCATTCCTATCCTTGTGGACAATTTTTTGTCATTTTGATGATAGCTATTATAGTTTAGATCTGGAATGTCCCCCAAGGGCTCATGTGTCAAAGGGTTGGTTCACAGTACAGCAGTGTTCAGAGGTGGGCCTCTGGGGAAGTGCTTGGATCATGAAGGATCTCACCTCAACAATGGACTAAACCATCTTTGGGCTCATAGCAGATGACATTATTGGACGATGATGGAAACTTTAGGAGGTAAGGTGTAGTTGGAGGTCCTTGGGAGCATGATCTTGGGGACTCTATTTTGTTCCTGGCCTCTTTCCCTCTGCTTCCCAGCTGCCATGGACTGAGCAACTTTCTACCACCATGATATTCTACCTGAGCTCAGGCCCAGATCAATGGAGGCATCCGGACTGAAACTTTTGAAACTATGATCCAAAAGAAATCTTTCTTCCTTTAAGTTGCTTTTCTCAGGTATTTTGTCCCATCAATGAAAAGATGACTTACACAATAGCCATTTTGTGATGAGATGATAACTTATTGTCATTCAAATGTGCATTTCCCAGATAATTAGTGATGTTGAATATTTTATACCCTCATTGGCCATCAGTATATCAAAGAGACATTGGTACTCATTTGTTTATTGCAGCACTATTCAAAACAGCTAAGACAGAGTGAACAAAGAAAATGTGTCACAGTTAAATATTACTCATACATGAAAAAAAGAAAGAAATCCTGCCAATTGTGATATCATGAACAGAATTCCAGGTTATGTTAAATGAAATAAGTCAGTCTCAGAAAGATAGTGCATATTCTTACTCCTATTTGGATGCTACAAAAATTGATCTCATAGATGTAGAGAGTAGAACAGTGGATACCAGAAGCTGGAAAGTATTAGGGTAGGGATGATAAAGGAAGATTGGATCATGGATACCACAATAGGAGGAATAAGTTCTAGTGTTCTAAAGCACAACAGGTTGACTATAGTTAACAACTTATTACCTATTTTACAAAGAACTGGAAGAGAGAAGTTTGAATGCTCCTAACATTTAAAAAAAATCATAAATATTTAAGGAGATTGAAATGCTAATTGGCTTAATTTGATAATTACAGATTGTATACCCATCCAGAATCATCAAACTGTTCTCCATAAATATGTACAAATATTAAATGTTGATATATGTATAAAGCAAATAATGAATTCCAAATTGCAGATCCTGTCCAGTGCTTGACACTGCCTCTCCAGCAACAGTGTCCAATCCACTGAAAACACACAGAGAGGACAGTTTACCCTCAGCTCAGCCCTTCAGCATATGCCCATGGCTTGGAGCAGGAACTGAAAGAAGAAAGGAGAAGAGCTGACTTTCTGACCATGAAATGAGAGAAGTATGGCCCTTTTCCCAAACCCACAGGGAAGAAGTAAAAGGGAAGGAGACACAGACCCTTGGAACATATCAGAGAAGTAAAGAAGGGGGATTCCCTGCCACATAGATCAACACTAGGGATCCCAGCAGCCAAGACTCTACCCACTTTAGAGAGGGCAGTCAGACCTGCACATGGAACACATGCACTTAAGGGACATGTGTAGTATTTGAAGCAGAGGGAAACAAACACCTGTGTCTTATGCTACTTTGTAAGAAGGCTGCATAGGTAGCCAGTTCCAGACCAATTCCTGGACCATGCTCCATATTTCAACTTCACTAACATGGGCCCATTTCCAAAGCCTTCCGGATCTGCATGTCCACCTTCAGCCAAGTAGCATGCCAGTGACCTGGAGATTTCTGCCCTTCAGTCCTAAGTACAAGAGAGTTAGCTGACAATAAAGTTGTTTATTCTACCCTTTCCTGTTCTTTCAAGAAGAAATTTAAATTCTGGAAGGGATAAGACTTGCATTTATTCAACCCAGTTAATTAGGAATGTTGGACTAAAATCTGAGAACTTAGACTGCTTAAGCAATCTGCCCAGGGTATCCAAAAACTTCTAAAACAAGCCAGAAAGAGTGCTTTCTAACATCAGGTGCTTGTTTATTTTAATAAATTCATTGAAGACACTCTCCATTCCCACCACTGATCACATCATTTAAAAATGTATTCCCTGCAGTAATTTTGTTTTCTGTTTGAAGGATCATCATGAAAAAAATTGAGTGTGTTATATAATTGATTTACCTCTTCCAGAGCTCTTTGAGACTCAAGTTGCTTAATGTCACTGAGAAGCACACATACGCTGGAGATTACATAAAACATTGCAAGAATGTTTGGGTGCTTACCAATAATGATAAGCCTGACTATTTTCCTGGTATCTGTGCCACGGTTGACAAAGCAAACACTAGGCTCCCTGCACTGCTTACTCTCCTCTGGCATGCACAAGCATCCTGGCATCACACTGCGTCTCTTCCTTTTTGGTTCCCTGGTCTGCTTCACCATTGGCTTTCTAGACCCAGTCGTATCTGTACCTGGCACATTTCCCACTTGCACAGAAAAGGAACAGGATTAGTTCACTTCCCCTTTCGGTCTGAATGAATGTGAGAGATGTGTGGCTCTTCTCCAATTCTCTGTTTCAATACCTATAAAGTAGGGGTCATTTCTCCCAGGGTTGTTGGAAAATTAAAAGAGGAAGAAAAGGACCCAGTGCCATGAAACATTTAACAAATGTAAGTTGACTGAAACACATTTACTTTCCTGCCCCATACTCTGCTCCTGCCTCCTCCCCTCCACTCCCAGATTCACATCATTGAAATTATCCCTACTTCTTTGCCTGAATCATTACTTGTTTCTTCCAGTTCTCATGGCCTCAGAATGACAGGGAATTTAATTTTCTAAGCATCATGGTGTTATTTTTAGGAAGAAACCTACACATTCATGGTATGAGCCTTTCTGCCAAAGATCTCTTGGCCTCATATGTGCATATGGCCTTTATACCCTTACCCAGCCAAGGGAATTTGGATTAGAGCAACCAGAGGGTGAGAATGAAGACCTCTAACTTCAGAATTATAAGTAGTATTTTCTGAGCTTCTCAACAGAGACAAGTAGCAAACTGGAAGAATGTTGGCACTGATGTTGGGGTACCCCTGTGGTCAGTTGCTCTCCTATGCCCCCACTGCCAGGTGACTTTAAGATGCCACAACTTCTGAGAATACACATGTAACAGAAGCTTGAACTTGGAAGTTATGACTTCTGAGATGTTCTCAGGATTTTCAGCAGAGTCTTGGTGAGTGGCACTTTTCTTGCAAAAATAAAAACAGAGGGTAAAATATGGTGTGCACATTGTGAACATATTAGTAGCTATTATCTTATTCTTTTACTTTGTTTAAGAGTGAAAGAATTAATTTTATTTATTTTTTCATCTGCCCTTTGTTTCATTGACACTTAGTTGTATATGTGGTGCTGGGTTTTGAATTCTGGTCCTTATGAATGCCAGGCAAGTGCTCCAACTGCTGAGCCATCACTCCAGCCACTATTATCCTGTTCTTAAAAGTTGGTAACAATCTTCCTGCTGCAGAAATTTCAGTCAAGCTCCACATTACATGTAGCCAAATGGGGATCTGTAGACACAGTTTGGCAACAGCTCAATGAGCACTGAATTTACCTGCCACTTCCCAACTCAGCCAGGGAGACAGGTGGATCCCAAGCACCTCAATGTCTATGACGACAAGAGATGAAGAGAAAGAAATTCTAGAATTTCCTCCATTCTTTTTTTGTTTTTAAGAGATGGAGAGGGGGTACTGGAGTGGTTGCTCAGCAGTTACAGGGTTTGCCTGGCAAGCACAAGTACGCAAGCTCAAACCCCAACACTACATATACAACGAAGTTTTGGTGCAATGAAGGCCACATGAAAAACTCAACAAAATTAATTCTCTCTCTCTCTTTCTCTCTCACTCTCACTGTCCTTCTCTCTTTAAAAAAAAAAGAGATGAAGAGGAAGATAAAGAAAGAATCAATTTTATTTATTTTTTCATATGGCCTTCATTTCTCTGACACTTAGTCATATAAATGGTGCTGGGGTCCTCGTGCATGCCAGGCAAGCACTTGAACTGCTGAGCCACCATTCCAGCCCCTTCCCCTGTTCTTGAGGATAGATTCTTAGAGTGCTTTCTAGCACAGAGACTGGGCCTCAGCCAGCGGCTCTTGTTTCTCACTGCCTGCCTCTAGAATCACCTGAGGGGGTTGAAAAGTGTGGGCTCAGAAGTCTCACCACCAGGCAGCTAAGCCAGAAACTCCTCCCATAGCACCCAGAGCAGTTTGTTCTGTGATGGAGAACTACTCCTGGTGGGAACACAAGACATCATTCCCACTCCCCTTGAGCAATGACCCTCAGAGTATGGTTCAACAGAGCAGCAACAGGAGGCTGGACCAGACCTGAGTTTGGGTGCCATAGGTTATCTCAAGGAGTCAGTCACCTGTCCTGTCCTTCAGGGGCCTGCTGGAATGTTTCCTGACTCATCTTTAGAAGCTGAGCTACTCAGGAACAAGAATGCACCAGATCCTCTTAAATATACAATTTCTAAGTCAAAGACTTTTCATGCTTCTAAATTAAATTACTGTTTTGATCTACTTTCAAGCCACCAGAGGCCATATTTAAGGCCTCTGTTCTTTGATGGTTAAAAATCCAAAGGAAGCTGTTTTAGTCAGATTTTTTTTCATTGCTGTGACCAAAAGACTTGACAGGGACAATATAAAGGAGGAAAAATTTATTTTGGCTCACAGTTTCAGAGGTTCAGTCCATGGTATGCCAACTCCATTGCTCTGAGCCCAAGATGAGGGAAAACATCAAGGTGAAAGGGCATGATAGGGACAAGCAGCTCATGACATGATGACCAGGAAGCACAGATAGCTCTGTTTACCAGGGACAAACTATAAGCCCCAAAGTCAATCCCCTAGTGAATCACCTCTTCCACACCCTGACTGCCCAGTTACTACCCAGTTAATACGTATCACCCGATTAACTGTATGATTAAGTTACAACTCTCAAAATTCAATCATTTCACCCTTGAACATTCCTGCATTGTCTTACACATGAGCTTTTAGGAGATATCTCATATGCAAATCATAACAGTAGCATCTGTATACGAACTACTGGGTCTTAAAAAGGATGGGTTCTAAAATGGATGGAACTGGAGCGCAAAATGAGTTAGACTCAGGAAGATAAGCGTCATGTGTTTTCTTTCATATGTGGAAGCTAGAAGGAATAAAGGGGAGAAAAGGGATCTCATGAAAATAGAATGGAGACCATTAGGGCAGAGGAAGTAAATCAGAGGTAGGGAGGAGGTGAGGGTGTAGAGAGGTGTTGAGGACTAAAACTGATCAAATTGTACTATATGCACATATGAATATGCCACAAGGAAACCCACTATTCTTTATAATTAACATGAACCAAAAAATATTTTTGAAAAAGGGATTCCTAACAAAACTCACTCAAAGAGCCATATGTATTTTTCAGAGGGAAGGAAATATACAATTTGTTTTGGCTAACTTGAATATACCATCACTTCCTGTGAAGTCCAGGGTTGTGGGGCTCTGAACTAACCCTAGTAGGCCTTATTTGACAGCCCACTGCAAGCAGAAGCCTGTGCTAAGTGCTGCACTTAAAAAGTCTGAAAGGTAATCATATAACATAATCTCATTGACAGAGAAAAGTAATCAATAGATGTGAAAGCCACTGGGGAAAAGTGATTGGAGAACAGGGTATTTAGAGTGTATCAAAGTGTCTTGGTCAGATTCACATTGCTCTAACAAAATGCCTGAGGTTATGTACTTTATATAAAGAAAGGAGGCTTATTTAGTTTACAGTTTTGGAGGCTGTAGATCTAAAATCAGGTGTTCTCATCTTTTCGGCCTCTGTTGAGGGCACAGTATGGCAGATGGCCTTATGGTGGGGATGTGTGCAAGAGGGGAAGAGAGTCTACATGATAAGAAACAAGAAGCTAGAGAAGGTCCAGGCTCATTATTTATGATAACCCACTCTTAGGAAATTAATTCACTCTGAGATCAGTATCAATCTTTCCAAGAGCAGTCACAATCCAATCACCTTCCACAAGACCCTGTCCCTTAAAGATTCCACTACTTTTCAAGTCCCTCACACAGGGGACCAAGTTTTCAGTACATGAATGGTTGAGGCACACTCAAAACCTTACCCAAATCATAACACAAAGCATCTTCCTACAAATCATGTATTGATGACAAAAGAAGCAAGACATACGAGCAAACCTGGCAGACACTACCTTAAACAAATGATCGATGTAAATGTCACAACTAACTCAAAAAACTCACATCATGGATCCTCTGACATGACGTGCTAAGAAAGACACATCACTCATGTGGAGCACCTGCTAAAAATATTTACCTTGAACCTGATCATCAAGAATGATTGTGCTATGGTTTCAATAAGAATAGCGATAGGGCTCGTCCTCGTTAGTACAGTGGTGATATCCCCACCTGTCAATAAGAATAGCGCCCCTTTTTAGTCCACTTTCATTGCTACGACCAAAAGACCTGAGAAGAGCAATGTAGAAGAGGAAAAGTTTATTTGGGGATCATGGTTTCAGAGGTCTTAGTCCACAGATAACTGACTCCATTGCTTTGGGCACAAGATGAGACAGAACACCATGGCAGAAGAGTGTGAAGGAGGAAAACAACTCAAAACATGGCAATCAGGAAGCACAGAGAGCTGTCTTTACTAGAGACAAAATGTAAACCCCAAAGGCATTTCCCCAGTGACCTACTTCCTTCAGCCTCTCCCTAGCTGCCTACAGTTACCACCTAGTTAATCCCTATCAGTAGACTGATTAGTTTACAGCTCTCATAATCTGATCATATCACTCTGAATAGTATTGTATTGTCTCACACATGAGCTTTTGAGGGACACCATATATCCAAACCATTATAGTGCCCCAAAGACCTATGTGTTAAAGTCTTCATCCCCAAGGTGGCACTATTGGAGGTGCTGTGAACCTTTAGTAGATGGAGCCTAGTTAGATGACCTAGGATCATTGGGGGCAGGCCCTTGAAGGGGATTGTGGGACCCCAGAAGTCTTCTCTCTGATTCCTGGCTGAGAATGTGAACAAGTGCTCCTAAAACAAGGTGCCAGAGTCCCAAACCAATGGAGCTGTCCAGTCTTAGATTTAAACCTCCAACATCTTGAGCCAAAATAAACTTCCCTTTATAAATAGCCTATGTCAGGTATGCTGTAGTAATACAAAGCTAACTAAAACGTATCGGAAAGGTACAAAATTATCATAAATTATATAAATGGCATAAAATTTATACCATTATGTATCCTTCAAAAGATGTAAATTACATGAAAGGAAAAGCAGAGAAATTATTTCTGATTAAAGAGAATTACAGAGACATGAAAGCAAATGCACAGTGAGATTTTGGAATAGACCCTGGAACAGATGGGGAAAATGCTGTGATATACATTTTTAGAAGTACTGACTATTAGGTAATTATTACATATCTCCTGAATTTGGTAATTATGTTAAAAAATTTTTTCTTTGAAGAATTTCTTTCTTACATGAGTTAAATTCAGATAAGATGTAATGCTTTACAATCTAATACTATTTTTAGAGTTATAATGGGAAGGGGAATTGAGGGATAAGGGAGGGTAATTGGGGGAGCACTCCTGGGGATAATTGCAATGTCCAGAATATATACACATCTTATACACATTTTATATTGTTTTGTTAAAATCTTGTAAGTTTGCTCAAAAATAAAAATTTTAAAAAAAAAAGAAAGATGGAAAAAAAAAAGAATTTCTTTCTTGGACAGAAGTATTTAGAAGTAAAGGCCCATAATACCAACAAATTGCTCTCAAAACATTTAGCACCTATTCATAATATGTTAATGTATATTTATATAATTATACATACATGTTTTTAATATATATGTGCATATAGATAAAAGAGAGATAAGCAAATAATAACAGTTGGTAGATGGATATTTATCACTCAGTTTAATCAGAAGAACAGAATCAGCAAGAGAAATAATTAAAAGATTCATCCTGTAATCCCAGCTACATGGAGCCTGAAGCAAGAGAATTCTAAGCTGGAAGCCAGCCTAGAAAACTTAGCAAATAAAATTTACAAAAGGGCTAGGGGAGTGGGTAGTACCATGGTAGAGTATTTGCTTAGCATGTTCAAGGCCCTGGGTTCAATCTCCAGTACCAAAAAAATGATAATAATTAAATGAATTAATTAATAAATAAATAACACAGAAGGATTCATTTCAAGGCATCAGGTGTGCACAGGTGGCCAGCAAGGCAAAAATGGGCAGGCACTCAGGAAGCTATCTTCACGTACAAGCTGCATCTGCTGTCCTTAGGCACAATGTCTTCTTCCTCAGGGAAACTCAGTTCAGTTCTTAGGGCTTTGCACCAACTGGATCAATCCCACCCAAGTCACCTAGGAAAATCTGCTTTCCTTAAAGTCAAGTGATTGTGATGTTTAATCATAATCACAACAATACTGGTATTAGTATTTGATTGCATACCAGAGGATCAGAGCCTACCTAGCATGACATATACAGTTGTATATGTCATGCTAGGTAGGCTCTATTTTGCAATTTTTCCATACATGTGAATTTTTTTCAAAACAAAAACTCTCAAGCATTGTATTCCTCCGTTGCTTTCTCAAGCCCCAGTTAGTAAAAGACAACATAAGACAGGGATCTAATTGACCCCTACTCTTTGCCATCCCAGAATACTGTAATTACTGTTAGTTCAGCAGCAGTTTAAGGACTGGACCTATTTTTCTTGATCATCCTGAAGAAATGAATTCACAGGCTCTAGGACAAAGTGCTATGCCTCAGTCACAGGACACAGTGCTTCTCAAATGCCTATGAATCACTTAGGGATCTTATTGTGCAGAATGAAGGAAAAAAATAGAAGTCAGAAACTCACTTCTATATAAACAAAGCAAGAGTATTATAGAAAGAATAAATAAAGGTAAAATAAATGTCTTTTAAAATTTACTTTTTTCAATTCCTGCAAGCTAACTGGACATCTGAATGATGCATTGACATGCATATTAGTATGATATATTCTCACCTCCAGAATATGCTTTAATTTTACACTTTTTCTTTGACCTACATCTCACCCTTCCCAAATAACTCTTTTCCATTTTTTTCTTTTCCACCCTCAGAACTGCCATGAGGGTTTTATTCTCAGGCCCATAAACACCATTACAGCTCTGGTTGTAAGCATGCACACATCATTCCCACTTTGGGAATCCCACAGGCAAATCTGGGAGACTCAAGAATAGACTCATCCATTCTTCTTGCAAAATATTCTACTTCTTTGATAAATTATACATTAATCAATGCTTACCTGCCTGACATTGAAAATGACTGATGTTACTTCCTCTGGGACTACATTTTTCTTGTTCATGTCACTATGTCCTTGAGGTCATGTGCCTGTAATCTTCTAACTTCAACTTTGGGCTGCACAAGAATAACTCAAGGTGAAGAAGCACCAGGTCCCTCAGGTGCTGGAAACATTCTTCTGCATAGGAAGAGAAAGAGCCAGAGAAAAATGGAATTACCTTTCTTCATTGCTGAATTACCTTTCTTCCTTGCTTTCTTCATTCTAATTACCAGGTATTTTGAAAGAAGTGTCTTCAAACTTTCACTTACCTGGGTAAATGATCTAGTTTTATTTTGTTTTGTTTTGTCTCATTCATATAAACCCAATCTCTCTATGTGAGTTTTTTCCCTATAATGTCTGAGACATCAAAAACAAGTGACAAAATATATTATTTTCAATTTTACTTCCTTCCCCCACCCCCCATGTTCCTTAAGTAATCTCTCTTCCTTCTTCCTGAAACAATTAAGTAACTGCATAAAACTTAAAATGGGAGGAAACATTGGCATTATTTTCTTGAAAATAAACAAACAAAATGTGCTTAAGATTAAAGCACTAATCCAGCACTCATCATTCAGCAAATACCTATCCCTGTTATATGCCAAGCTTGTAAAATCATCGTAAACAAAGCAGACAAAATATCAAGTTTACATTCTAGTGGTCAGAAACAGAAAATAAGGAAAATATACACACTTAAAATCAGAAGGTGCAATAAAAAATTATTTGGGGAAAGGAATGGGATGGTGGGAAAATAAGGTTTAGGATTTTAGGTAGTGCGGTCAGGGAAGGTTTCACTGATAAGTTAAATTCTGGTTAAAAAAATGAAGGGGGTAAGGGAGAGAGCTAGAGATCTGCAAAAGGAAGTACCTAGTACAAAGGCGCTGAGGCAGGAGTTGCTCAGCACCTTACAGGAGGAGCCAGAAGAGCAGGAAGAGGTCAGAGTGCAGCAGGCAAGTCATATAGGGTTTGGGGGACCGCTGGAGGTCTTTGGCTTTCACTCTAAGTGAAATGGGAACCATAAGAAGTTCTCTATCCAGTACAGCAACCCATATGGAGATTTAAACTGAAGTGAATAAAAATTCAGTAAAATTACAAATGCTGTTCCCCAGTTACCCTACCCATGGTTCACTGCTCAACACCAAATGTGGACTGAGAGTTTCTAGCAGAGGAGTGCCTACCTTGACTGACATTGCAAAATGACTCCTCAGGCTATAGACTTGGTCACACATTTCAGGGCAAAAGCAGGGCCACCAGGCATGAGCTACCCGCTACAATTAAAGGACAGATGATAGTGATCTGGGCCCAGAGCTGCAGTATATGTGGAGCTAGATCTCAGAAAAATTTTGGAGGTGGAACTAAAGGATTTCCTGATACACTGGATAAGGGAATGTAGAGGGGAAAAAAAGGGAGGAGGAGAACTCCAGGGCTTTTGGCTGGAGAAGCTAGAAGGCAGAAAGGCCCCCACTGACATGGGGAAGGCTGTGAGGGAGGGAGAGAGAGCGAGCAATCTAGGCCATGGAAGTTTGGGGGTGTCGAGTCATCCAGGGAGAAGGGCAATCAGATGGATTTGGAGATATGGCCATGGTTTTCCTGAGAGTAGAATCTAAGTTAGAACTGCAGATGTACAGTTATTAAAGTCCCAAGACAGAGTAAGACCTCTGGGGATGGGGGTGGAAAGATGAGCAAACTTGATACACTGGAGTGTGCCAAGTAGGACAGGTTTTAATGAGCCTTTCCCGGACTGGGCTAGGTTGCAGAAATTCTTTACAGCTGAAAGAGCTAAGATAAATGACTTTGCAGGTTTCTTGAAATTAACAAGTCAAGATTATATTGTTATTTCTAAAGCTACCCAGCAAAGTACCTCAGTGCCATATCCAAGGCTGGATCAGGGTCACTTGTCTTCTTACCTTTGAGCATTCTTCATCATCTGTATCAAGCTGTGCTGAAATATCAGGATTTTCCTTTTTCTACTTAAGGTTTCCTCTTTTTTGTTTGTTTGTTTTTGTTTTCACCATACTGGGAATGCTTATCACTGAGCTACATCCCTGGTCCTTTATTTTTATTTTTCAATTTGAGACAGAGTCTCTGAAAGTTGCTTAAGCTGGCTAGCTTCAAACTTGAGATCCTCCTCTCTTAGCCTCCTAAATTGCCTGGATTACAGGCAGGTGCCTGCACTCAGCTGATATACCAGTTTATTCTCCTCATAGACCCAGGACTTCCTGAAGTCAGAAATTGAACTTTTATATTTTATAAGTCAGAAGATGATAATCATAAGTATTAAATGAATACTTTCTAAATTGATGAATGAATGAAGCAATAAGTAGACACTTTTTTTGAAGGATGATAAGTAGAAGATAGGCCTACCATAAAGTGATTCAGATACAAAAGACTGTCACAATAAGGCAATGCCACCTTCTTTCATCTGTTTTCTATTATTATAACAAAATACCTGAGATTGGATGATCTATAAAGAACACAGGTTTATATGACTCATGTTTCTGAAGGCTGGAAACCCAAGATCAGGCAACCACATAAGTCAGGGACCTCGTGATGTGTTATAAACATGGTAGAAAAAAGCAGAAGGGAAATCAAGCAAGCATGAAAGAGACGAAGCCAAAGAAGCACAATTCACTTTATTAACAATCAACTCTTCAATGACTAACTCACTTCCATGAAATTAATCCACTCCAGAAAGACATTAATCCCTCTTGAAGATTTAATCTCCTTTTAAAGCCTCTACCTCCTGACACAGTTACATTAATGATCAAATTTCAATGTGAGTTTTGGAAGCCAGGAGCCATATTCAAACCATAGCACCACCTATTAGGTGGCACCTCTGAGAATCCGTGGCCCAGCAGGACAATGCTGAGGAAACGGCAGTCATAAAACAAAGAACAAAATACTGCTTCTGATCCTGAGGACTTTCTCACTGCTACTTGGATATGGTATGTCATATAAATTATGGGACCCAAAAACTAGGAACAGCTTAAAAGTCCAGCATTAAAGAAAAACTCCAACTAAAATCAGAAGAAGAAAGAAAACTGAGCTTTCAAAAATTATTTAACACCACAAAAAATGTTTGAGACATAATGATAGTAAATAAAAGCAACATCAGTTGTAACCATTACACAATCTCAGTGTGATTTAAGAATACACAGGTGCACTCATTACACATCTGTATACAGGAAGGCACATGTACACAAACACCCAGCCACACAAATTCACATAAATGCACAGAACTTATCTCCTTTACATTTTTCTTAATTTTCTTATTTGTACAATGGACATATTGTACTGATTTTATTTTTTAGAAACATGAACTTTTATTTACAAATATGCAGAATGGCAATTTTACAAAAATAAGAATATGGAAAAGAGTTTGGGAAAGTTGTTCTTTGTGTTTTGTTCCATTGATGATGACATGTTTTTCCTCCTACTAGATTCTTCTTGGAACAAAAGTAAAACTGACTTATTTAGGAAAAAGAGAGAGAAGGGGAAAGAGGAACAGGCAGGGAAGGGGAGGAGAGGGAAGGGATTCTTCCAGGTTAAAAAGAAGAAAGGAGAAGAGGTAGCAGGAAAAATGCAAAACATCAATAGCTGATCTTTTCACAGGGCCAACACTGTCAGAAGCCCAGAGCCAGAAACCCTCCTGAGTCTGTAAGTAGATTCACTTGTGGCAATCAAAAATACAAGTTAACATGGATGACTATCAAAAACATGTCAAGTGAAAACTCCAGGCATAAAATTTACATATTGTAGAATTTCATTGATATGAACCTCTAGGATAGACAAAACTAATCAAAGGCAAAATCAGTGCAACAGTTGTGTTAACAGCAAGAGCCCAAACTGGCTAGAAAATGGGCATGAAGGAACCTTCAGTGTCTGATAGGGTTTGGGTTAAATAGGGGTAGGCATCTGTCAAAATTCAGTGAATATACTTTAAACATTTGTGTATGTAAAGATAGTTTTACAGCAAATGAAAAACTGTAAATAAATATTGAGTTCTAATTGATGATATGCATATCTAAGTGTGCAGGGATGGAGTGTATTGGTGTCTGCAACTTACTGTGAAGTATATCTAACAAAGGATGGAGTTAGGGACAGAAAGAGAGAGGTACACAGATGGACAGACAGGTCATAATGTAAAGTCTAATTATAAATGATAGTATGTAGTGCTGGGTATAAATACGTTTGCTAGAGATTTCTTTTAACTTTGCTGCATGACAATTTCCATAATAAAATGTCAGGGGGAATGCCTCTCATTTCCCCATGCACCCTTCCCGTCTCCATCTCTCTCCACTTTCTTTGCCATCCCCCAGTCTCCCAGTTCCTTGGCTCCCACTTGGCCATCACATTTTCATCATGTACCAGGGAAGACAAAGTTCAACAGAGCACAGCCTGGTTGATTAAAGAAGGCACTGATAAAGAAATATTGTCCTGACACTTGTTAAAACATAAGGGAGACATTTTCCAAGACTATTACAATAGGGATCAAGACAGTCACAACAGGAGTAATGTGGAACTCAACTCCAAATACAAGGACAAGTGGGAATTTCCAGCCAAGGAGTAGGGTTGGGTGGGGGTCTACAGATGGAAAAGTACTAAGAGAAGACATCAACTACATGGGCATTCTGATTAAATAGATCCAACAGGATAGGATCCTTGTTGAAGGAAGGACAAGGACTTAAACACCAAAGGAGATGAAGAAACTGATCAGTGGAGAGTTATCAGATAAAAAGGGTGGGAGGATTCTCCCTAAACTGATTTGGCAGGATTCTTTGCTAAGACCGAGCAGTGAAGTTTCAGTGAGGACTAGACAGGGAACAAATGCCAGTGGCCTAGTGGAGAAGCTCAGGGGAGCACGACTAAGGTCAAAGACAGATTCTTGACCATGGGATCTACCCCTTGATGACTGGTAGAAAAGGGAGTCAGAGGGCACAAGGCAGAGGATACAGTTATCCTAAGCATCCTCTGAACTCCAGATCAAATGTTCAGTGAGTTTGAAGATGATGCCAAGCAGGGAGAGGCACCTTTCCACTGCACTTTGCAAAAGGAACTGGGGTTTGAGGTTGCAAAAACAGCAGTGAGCAGGCTGTGGATTTGCAAAACAAACTCTGACCACCCAGAGACTGATCTTCCAAGGGTATTGCTCAACCTGACCCAGACATTCTGTGACCCTTGTGGCTGGGTCATGCTGAGGGACAGGGAAACAGGTGGAGCACCCAGCTGTACAAGTTAGCTGCCCATATGCCCTCTCCCTATGCCTCTCTGCTTGGCTGTGGATCTTTAGTCACTGGACCTACTCTAGCAAATATCTGTTTATAAAAATAAACTTTCATTACAAAATATTGAGGGCTATGGGACCTTGAGCAGAAACATGCAAAAGGATTCTTTTCTTTCTTACAAAATGCAAAACGATTAAATAGCAGATGCTAGCACTGCACACTCACCTCTTCCCACAGAGGCTGCCAATAAGCTTTCCTGAGCACATCACAGTTTCTTAACGATGTGATCAACACCTAGCAGAGCCCTGGATGCTTTGCCAACACTGTATGTGGCCTAGAAGTATCCCTGCATCACCTCGAGTTGGGATCAGGGGAAGAGAAGAGAGGGAACTTGACTCCAGAAAACTCTAGGCATTGCATAAGTGAGGCTTCCGTTCTTTCCATTTTCAGAGGCAACCAAAACCCATAATTTGCTCAGTCTAAGTACTACTGTGAACCCCAAGTTTTAATGGTTCAAGGATATGCTACAGCTCAACTCTTGGCTGACTTGATCCTGCCTCTTCCATGTTAGGTGAAGTTTTATGTGTTTGGTCATTTATTTATTGTAGTATTACTTAACATCCACTTATTATTGATTATTATCAAGAATTTCTGTTGTCCTCTCACCTAATTTCTCACTCTATTAATTGAGATCAGCAGCTACACACAGTTTCCTCATTCCTCTTCCATGTCACATGATGCTCCATGGCTCAGTCCTGGGTCCATAGTTTCTCTCTGCATATCTGTAGCGTATCCTTAAAGCTGTAGGCTCCAAGAATCAGGTTCAGGCATCCATCATATTTAACCATTGCCACTGAAGCCTGCTCCTCTCTGCTGTGATTCCCCAGACACTACCAAAGACAAACAACCCACTTTTCTGGATGTATTACATACAGAGAAGGAAAAAACTTTCCAATGTCATGCAAACACCTTGAGCAGATGTTCATCCTTATCTTAGCCTTCTATTCCCTATTATACCACACTAAAAATGGCTCTTGAAGATCCTGAGAGCACCCTGCATGGGTATCTGTTCTCTGGGGATTTGAAATCTTATTTTGACAGGACAGCCGGCATGCCAATGCAAAATACATCAACATCTAACAGAGGATGACAACAGGTAGTACAACCACATGCACCAGCATGTTATGAGCCCTGAAGCCGCTCCTCTCCTGCACTCACACCCACCACCACACTCCAGCTGTTCAGGTGACCTGACCTCCTTTCTAATGACAAGATGTAACAGATCCCTCATGCTGCAGCTTATCTTCTGCACAACATGTCCTCCTCAGACTGGAGTCCAGCTTTCCACATGGAATCACACATCAAAACCAATGCCTTTCCTTCAGAGGTGACCGTTTTGCTCATAAGTACCTTCCCAGGGGCAGCCCTGTCTTTGTGCATCTTCCTGTTTCCTATTTAACTAGGAAAGCATCAGGTGCAACATTGTTTGAAGACCTCCCCTTCCTCACTGAGTAGCAAATACCATCCTTGTGATAGCTGGCTCATCTAGTGGGGGACCTTGATTTTTCTAGGGTTCCTGACTCAAAGCAGGATTAGATGGTAACCATATCTTGGCAACAGGGTCTCCTATTCTAATCCTAACATGACTACTCATTAGTAACATTGTTTCCACCTTCTGAGCCAGCCCATCCATAGCCCAGCTCCAAGATCACAGTAGGTCTGGGCTGATCTTGCTGACCATCCCCTCCACCAGTTCTGGGTGAACTTCAAGGGCTCAGGGGCATCTAAAGGTTTCTTCAAAGTCACTTTCACCATAAGGTCATTTGTCAGAGGGTCACTTTTAGGCACTGAGTATAGAGAAGAAACAAAGCCAGCTATTAGTTCCATCCATTCTCTTTTGATGCCTCATCTGAGTCCAGGACTGCAGGGTTCTCAGCTGGGGAGCCACATAGTACCCAGTCAATTACATCCTCTCAGACTAGGGAGGACAAAAATCAGATTAAAGAAACAATATAGGGAAAGCTCAAAAAACCCGGTACACAACCTCATACTACATGAGGCCATTTACGGCAAGTTCAAGAGCAGGCAAAAGAAGTCTCCAAAAACAGATGCAGGTTAACATGCCCAGGTGGGCATGAGCACATACTGCAGAGGCACTGGAAGCTTTCTGGGGTCATGCAAATGTTCTAGATCTTGATGAAGGGGTAAATCTGGTGCACGTATTCACTAAAATTCCTTGGTCCCAGAACATAAAATGGGGCATTGTACTATATGTAAATCATTCCTCATTCGGGGTGATTTTTCAAAGTTAGGTAAGTTTTCCAAGCAAGAGACAGTGAACCAAAGCTAATAGTATGACACCTGGAGGGGGAAAGTAGGAGCAGAACACAGGCTGCAACATTTATCCCCTCTGCTGCCCACCCTCTCACTGGCCTAGCAGGGTTCTCCCTATCCTTCCACCCTTGGCCTCACCACACAGCTGTCAGGGTGAGAGTCCAGATCACACCTTTCCCTTACTTGTTCCTAGAACAGGCCCATCCAACCATACCTCCAGGCCTTTGCACTGTCAGTTCCCCCTGCCTAGTGCTGTTTCCCTAGGCAGAATTTCTCATCATTTTGGGTGGGAAAGGGACCTGCTGACCTGCAGGTACCCTACTCTCTCTCCCATTCCTTCTATTTTACTTCCAAAGGAACACCTGTGATTCCCTGATCTTAACTATTGATCACATCACTAAACCACCCCTGCCAACAACAAACCCTAAGACTGGACTGTGCAATACCACCACAAAACATGGTCCCAGTGTGCTTGAAATGGGGCCAGTTCAAACAGACATCAGTCCTAAATGTGACAAATACCCACAAAATTCCAAAGACTTGGTACACATAAGTCAAACAATGCAAAATCTCATTACAAATCATTTCTGTGTTAAAATAACATTTTACATGTTATGTTAAATAAAATATTAGAATTGCTTTCACCTGTTTCTAATTTTTTAAATGTCTCCTAGAAAACTTAAAATTACACAAGAAAGTTTTTGTTAGATCTCTACTGGACAGCCCATCTACATTTCCAGAGCTCAGTCATCTGTACCCCATCTCCAAACCCTTGAAGGCTGAAAAGAAGTCTGTTTATTCAATTATAATGAGTGCTAAAGAGAAAACCCCATTCCCTTTTCCTAAATAAGGTTAATTCACTTGTACCTGGCATAGTGCCCTAAGACAGGGCACAGGCTGGGTCTTTATGGTACCTCTAAAATATCACACCTGCTCCAAGGATTCCCAGACTTTGACCTAGGGCTCACAATACCCCCCAACCTTTGAAAACCGGGGGAAGCTAAGATTACTCTTTTCCCCTTTTCTGAAGAAATAAAGAATCCAAAGGTCACATGCTTTTTAGGAACACTGACATCTTTGTGGAGACCATGGTGACCCAACAAGTGCTCAATAGAGGGGAAGGTCTTGGCTTGAAGGGGAGAAACCCGAGGAGTGGGACAGGGGTACAAGAGAGGGAAGGGGAGGGAGATGAAGGAGAACCAAGAGAACCCAATGGACTGAGAGTAAGAGAGGAGGACGAAGGAGAAGGAATGAGAGGGGGAGGGAAAAGGAAAGAGCAAGTGGGGCCTGGAATGAGAGAGGATCAGCATGGGCTGGGGAAGAGAAAGGGACAGAGGCAGAGGGCTGGGACTGGAAGAGGAGGTGTGTGGAAGGAGGAGTGGGCAGGAGGGGTTAACCAGAGTGGAAGAGATGATAGAGTACTGCGCTCTGGAGAAGAGCTAGGGTGCGGCACAGGCAGCAGGCACTCAAAAGGGAGGAGGAGGAGGGGCAGAATTAGGAAAAAGAGGCGGGGCCGGGAGTGAGGACCTGGGGAGCGACGGAAGAGCCGGCGGCAGCCCGGAAAAGGAGGGGCCGGGGTGAGGAGGGGCGGGGAGTGGGGAGGGCCTGGCGACCCAAGCGGGATAAAAGAGAGGCGGCACCCGTTTGAAACTCGTAACCTCTGGATCGCATCCCCTGTGCACCAGCTCCAGCACCGTGCCCAAGCCAACATGACGAGCTCTCTGCGCATCCCGCTGCTCCTGCTGGCAGCCTTGGCAGTGGCTCTGACCGTCAGTCCTGCAGCCGGCGGGAGCCCCGGGCGCCCGCAGCGCCGGCTGGGCGGCCTGGAGGACGCGGACGTCAACGAGGAGGGCGTGCGCCGGGCGCTGGACTTCGCGATCAGCGAGTACAACAAGGCGAGCAACGACGCGTACCACAGCCGAGCCATGCAGGTGGTGCGCGCCCGCAAGCAGGTGTGTGCCCTGACCGGGTGGGTCTGAGTCTGGGGTTTGCTCCTCTGAGGGCCTCGCCTGCGTCTCTAGCCCCGCCCTCGCTGCCCTCTCTGCTGCTCCGCACCTTGGCGCCCCTGGTGGCCACCGGTGGCTTGTGGACTAGTTGGGTTTCTTGGATGCGGACAAGCCAGTGCTTCTCACTAGGGAGATGTCTTAGGTCTTTCCATTTGCCCCACAGCTCTTCAGGATTATGTCCCTAGAATTATCCCTTCTCCTGCTTTGCCTGGAACCTGGCAGACACTGCAAGTGGACGCCCGGTGTCCTGTTTCCTAGCTCCAACTTCAGCCAGAGACACCAGGGCGCCAGGTCGCAGGGCATAGTCTGCCCGGCATGGCTCCCTAGCTGCCTTCCAGGGCGCAATGTGAACTGTTAAAACTAAATGAGTGCTGGTGATGAAAACAAACAAACAAAAAAACAAAAAAAAAAAACCAGCTGGCTGCACTAAAAGTTCTTTTAAGAACTTTTTTCCTTTTAACATTTTATTCTGACATTATTTCACATTTATAGAGCAGTTACGACAATAGTACAAAATATTTCTAGATCCCCTTCCCTCCGATGTTAATATTTAGCCAGGCTTGCTCCATCCTGGAGGCTCTCCATTACACATCTGTATCTGCGTGTACTTACATGCATTTATTTTTCAGAACTTTTAGAGAATTACTGCTTTACTGCAACTTTCTTGCAAACACAGGCATTGTCTTACCCAAGATTGAGTTTTGAACATCAGTAATCAACAGTTACATATTCAGTTACCTAATTCACAGACTTACTCAATTTTGCTGAGGTCCGCTGATGGGCACTCTGTGTACATGCTTCAGTCACGGTCTTGTCTCCTCACCCTCCTTTCTTCTAGAGCAGCTTCTACTGTATTTTCATGACCTTGGCATTTTGAAAGGTCCAGCCAGGTGTGCTGTGAAGTCATGGCCCCACAATGATGACTGCATATATAGTGGCAGTTCCATGAGAATGTGTTACCTAGTGATGTTGCAGCCATCTTCATTTGTCTGTGAATACTATGACATTTGCACAATGACACATAACACATTTCTCAGAACATGTCCCAGTCATGAAGTGACATCTGGGCTGCTCATTGTAGGTGGCTTTGTTGATTCCTCAAGGTTGGATACAGCTCATGAGGCAGTACACCTGAGCAAGTACTACCCAGCATATCCTGAAGAGCCTTGCTTCCCTCTGTATGGCATGCCCCCGCAGCATTCCCTCCGAACAGCCTTAAGGGGATAATGTTTCCTACCCTGAGACAGGTGCACTATGCAGTGTCCTTGAGAGTACCTGCTACCATAGAGAGGACTCCTCCTGAACTCAGTCTTTATAACCCTCACCAGATAAGAAGGGCAGTCATTCAGCAGAAGGGGGCAAAGAGAACACCAAGGGCACCCATGCCCCAGGCTCATCTTTGCAGGAAGGCTGGAATTTACACCAGATGGCTTGTGTCCCACTGCAGAGCACTACACAGTGACACATGGACAAAAGTCCTATACCACATGTCAGTGTCTCAAGCTCATTTCCACCCTCTCTTGAAAATTCAGGCAGTTAAACAATCAGCTTGCACTGTCCTCTTGGTCGTGTGAACTCCTGGTACCATGGCTTTTGCTGGTCTGTGCAACTCAAGCGTGATGCTAAGTGGGAGCAGAGCACAGGGCATTACTTTCATATTACAGAGGTGGAAACCAACACCAGAGGATTAAGGGCCTCACTCGTGGTTGCACAAGGCAAGGTCTAAAGCTCTGTCCCTGTGTCCCTCACCCTGTTCTTCTCACCAGTTGTGGGAAGTCTTGTCTGGGTGTGCTGTGTACAAGGAAAGGATTATATTCTTTAATCACAAATATGAGATACAAAAGATACTTAAGAAATTTTCCATCAGAAATCACACTGAATGTGGAGGCACCTGAGGGACAGTCTTTCTCCTTGGCTTGTAAATCCCTGTGTGAAGTGAGGGGAATTCTAAGTCTGGGATAAGTGCAGGGAATGCTATTCTCCATGGGCTACATGCTGGTGACTGGAAACCAGCTGAGGCTGAATCATCAGATTGCCACCCTCCTAAACAAACCCTCCCAAGCCACAGTCAGCAGAATTTAGTTGGTCCTCTGCTGAGGCACAGAGCCTTCCCTTATGCTTAGACCAGCCCTGTGTTCTTGGAACATGGAACTGTTTTTTTGCCTCCACCCTGTCTGGCTCTGCACAGCTGTGCCTTCCTTTCTTGAACCAAGTTCAGGGATTTTTTTTTTAGACCCTGGCTTCTGTTTTCTGTTTTCCTGCTTCTCCTCTTACTCACCTGCATGAGACACCTTTTTGGAATTGCTCAGAAGGAAATGAGCTATGAAGCAGGGCCTGTGGCCATCCTGCT
The DNA here is from genome assembly GCA_004027875.1 of Aplodontia rufa. Taxonomy (NCBI): domain Eukaryota; kingdom Metazoa; phylum Chordata; class Mammalia; order Rodentia; family Aplodontiidae; genus Aplodontia; species Aplodontia rufa. The sequence goes on from PVKS010026792.1 coordinate 24,363, forward strand.
AGAATATTTGGCTTTTTGCTTTGAGGTTGATAGTTTTGACAGCTCGTGAATGCAGGCAAGAACCCTAGCAGACACATTAACTCTAATGTAGAGCAACTGCAAGTGTATCAAATTGACCAGGAGTACTGTAAGTGAATCCTGTTCTTTTAATATAGATCGTGTCTGGAGTGAACTACTTCTTGGACGTGGAGATAGGCCGAACCACATGTACCAAGTCCCAGTCCAACTTGTCTGACTGTCCCTTCCATGAGCAGCCGCATCTGAAGAGGGTATGTCAATAATGTGGTTCGAGGGCCAGTCATTGCAGACAGAGGGATGCGTGAGCTTGTGTTTTTGTGCTCACTATGGGTATGCATTAAGAGACACATGAGTACACATGGATGGGCACTTGTGGGGAGGTGAGTGTGTGTGTGTGTCCATGTGCGGGGGGGAATGTGGTGGGTGGTTCATGAGTGAGTGTGGGGTGTGTGTGACACAGACCTGTGCACATGTGAGGTACTGCAGGAGGGGCTATGTTTGTACACATGATTAACTTGAATTGCCGAGTGGGTTTGCCCTGGGAATTAGGGTCCTGGGAGGACAGCCCTGTGTGCTTTTAGGGTGCTGCCACTGAACTAAAGGACACAGCTACAAGGATTGTTGCTGGAGAGGGAGAAGAGGCTCTGTTAATTCCAGCCTTGGCCACCTGCCCAGAGCCATGCTGAAAAGATTAGAAGCCTTTAAGCGGCTGAAACCCTCTGGTGCTGTCCCTGCCTACCTAGTGCCAGCCTCTCCGTGGCTCTAGGGAGAGTGACCCTCACCTTATCTCCCCTCCCCCACCCTGCCTCCTTCAGGGGTATTTCCTATGCCTCACTTCTTCCATCTGTGTCACTCTCAATACTGGCCCAGGTGCTAAAGGTAGAGGCAACTGGGACAGTGAGCAACCTTCCCATCTCTGTGCCCCCATGGCCCCCACAGTGTTGCATAAGCTCCTCTTTATAGGCTAGGGCTATGCTGGGGGCAGAAAGATGAGGAATTCCATAAGTCCAGGAGAGGGTCATTTGCTATCTGGTGGATTTGGAGCAATGGGAAGGGCAATGAATGGACACTGGAGTTGGGCTGAGTGTTCTTGGACCTGGCAGGGGCAGTGGAACCCAAATGTCTCACCTCCAGCATTCTGTACACCCATTCAGACATTTCTTAAGCTGCACATCTTCCTTGTGAACTGTAACCTACACTGATTATCCCTCTCTCTTCCCTTTTACAGAAAGCACTCTGCTCTTTCCAGATCTACACTGTGCCCTGGCTGGGTACCATCTCCATGACAAAATCCAGCTGTCAGAATGCCTAAGAATCTGTGCCAGGCTGGACCGCACTAAAAACCCCTTACTCCTGTCTCAAGTAGTGCCCCTGACCCTCAGATGTGTGCCCCACCTCTGGGAGAAGTCTCAGTGTGCTAGCACCAGCAGATCAGTAGAGAAGGCAGGTGCTGAACACATGAGTGACTCTCTCCTTGTTCCTCCCTTCTTGTTGCTTTTCCCACTGGTGCACTTGGATCACTCCTGCCTTGCTCAATAAAGAAGTGGCATCAGTTTCTCCTGCGTAGTTGCTATCTTTGCTGTTTTGGGTGCATGCAGGAATTGTCTACCACGGACAGGAGCTGAGGCCCACAGGGACACATGTGCATGTAAGAGCTGTTACTGCCAACTTTGGGGGGGGGGTATCGGGTCTCAGATCAGATAAAGAGCAAAGAGAAGCTGGGATCTCAGGTGTCCAGCTGTGTGGCTTATGGAAAATGGGCAAGGGAGAGCAGGAAGCTAGACTGTCATCCTGGAAGCATCAGCTGTGGAAAACATCTGTCACTATCAGGTTCCCCAGAAACTAAATAAACTGATTTCCATCTTCTATCCACCAACTATTTAGGCAGTCACATGGAAAAAAAAATAGAAAGGAAGTGTATTGATGTGCATGTAACTGACTGGGGGAAATACCAGTCAGAGTCCAAGGTAGAAACAAGGTAATACAGAGTACAGGTAGCACCTCCTCCCAGACACTCAAGACAAGATGTCCTGCAAGGCTTACAGATAGACACTCTTGGCCCCTTTCATGTATGTGGATATAAAACAATCCCTGTGTGGAACTTCAATTAAGGGATGTAGTATTTAAAAAAAACTGGCATGCAGTGGAATTTTATTCCCAAGGAAGATGTCTTAGTTAATATTACCTTGGTGTCACTATCATTGCAGAAACAGGAATATCTTGGAACCTGAATAGGAGGTTACAGTCCTAAAATTATGTGCTCACCCCTTTCCACACTGTCCTTCCATCTGCCATTCATGGCAGAGGAGTGAAGGAAGCCCTCACTGTCCCAGTTGCTGGCACAGGGATCTCATATGCCCTCCTTCACTCAGAGCTGTAACAAGAAGCTCTTTTGAGACACTGCCACAAACAGGAATACTGAGAGTGAAATGACAAAGGCAGTTTCCTCCCAGACAGCCCACAACCACAAGTTTCAGGGTGCAATACAGAGCTTGGCATGAAGCACAAGAGCTTTCCTCTTTGGTGCCACATTTCCTATCCAGCTTGGCAAGCATAGCTTTCTTGTCCCTTGCTTTATTTAGCAAAAGTCCTTGGATGAGGGAAGAGAAGCAGCCCCAGGAGACCATGAGCTCTGGAGATGAGTCCGAGCATGGCCCTGCATGCCTGTGTGAATTTGGTGGTCCACACTTCAGGGGAGGGTAGGAGCCATGGGCTGAGCACAAGATGAAGATCTGGGTTTGACCCAAGAAACCATCTTCCTGGATTCTCTTTTTTGGGGAAGTTAGAGTTAGAGTCAGGGGCTGGATCTGATGCTTCCCACACCTCCCTGAGTATCTGCTCCCTTTCCCTCCGTCTACAAGTAGCCTCCAGACCACACCCCACAGGAATGTGAATTGGTCACACTCCACATCCCCTCAGGAGCAAGTGGCTGAGTCACCTGAACCAGAAGTCACTGAGACCCAGAGCTGACTGTGACCTGTGAGTCCTGGGGAGGAAGCACACCTGCTGTGCACTATGTGTATGGTTTTGCTTTGATGATTATTTATTTTAAGTGTACAATATAAGTTTATATTTTATATAAGATAACCCATACAAATAGATTCAGCACAGTGTCTGGCTCAGAGTACGCACTCTATACATTTTAAATCTTTTTCATTGATGTAGACATATATTGGGGAGGCTTTCAAATGTGGCCCTGAACAACTTCAGCACTGCTGGCATTGAGGTGTAAAGTCTGCAAGTCTGCATCCCTGCCTCTTCACTCTGTTTGGGCTTGTGACTACATCAGCCAAAACTAAAAAAAAAAAAAAAAAAAAAGAAGGTATTGACCTCCCAGGTTGGGTCAGGAAAGGTCCCTGCAGAGCTCTCTTGGACCCTCACCCTGGGGGAAGCCATGCTCCCTATAAGGAGCTTAACATCAAAGGCTGCCATACCCAGGAGACCTCAGGAGGAGCTCTCGGTCAGTGACAATCCCAGCTGAGCTCCCTGCCAAAACCCACATAACCTGGTGGCAGGAGCATGGGCCACCACAGATATCCAGTCTTCCTTCAGCTGCAAGGTTACTGAAGCACCAGCTGTCTTCTGACTACAACCACATGGAGACTCCAAGCAGAACTACCCAGCTGGGCCCTTCATGAGTTCTTGGCCATGGATCATTGAGAGCAAGTTCAGATGTTTGCTTCCCTCTTCACTAAGTTTTAACTGGACTTGTTACACAGCAATAATGTCTAGGATACCTCTCTCTCTCTCTCTCTCTCCCTTCCTTCTTCCCTCTCTCTCTCTCTCTCTCTCTCCCCTTCTCTTGCTCTGTTTCTCTCTCTCTCTCCCCCCTCCTCCTCCTCCTCCTCCTCCTCCTCCTCCT
>PVKS010026793.1:0-28226 GCA_004027875.1 Aplodontia rufa
AATCAACAATGTAGTACACACTTTACCCCCCGGAGAATCCAATAATATTTATGCAATCATTTAATTCAGGAGAATTCACAGTCTAAGCATTTATATCATTTGTAGGGGCAAAATATAGAAGAACCAAGAGACTGAAGTGGGTGATGTGAGGGTATTTCTGGTTTAAGAACATATGCCTTTCATATTGTAACTTTATATACACTTATGATTATATAATAACTCCTTAGTAAAAAATAAAGTACTGCTAAGGTGCCACTGCAGCCCTTGCTCCTCCTTTCCTAATTTTTAATTTAGAGGTGGGTTCTCATTAAGTTGCTGAGGCTGGCCTTGCATTCACGATCCTCCTGCCTCAGCCACCTGAGTTGCTGAGACTACAACCATGCCCAGCCCTTTCAGCTTATTTAGAGTTGATATTGTTCAACTTCAATTATAATATACATGCATGTAACTGTGTAAGTCCCTCCACCAACCCATTATGTTGTAATTGCCCTTTGTATTACTATTTCTTGTTAGAAACTCACCAAAGTTATAATTTTTGCTTTCAATAATTATACATATTTTAAATGTTAAATGTTAATGCTTAAACTTAAAAGGGAAATTCATCTTTCATATCACTCATTTACCATTTCTGGTGTTTTTCCTTTATTCCTGAAAATACAGATTTTCCTCTGTTATCATTCTCTGGATCCCAAATAATTTAGCTTTTTTTTTTTTAAAGAGGGAGAAAGAGAGAATCAACTTTATTTTTTTATCTGGCCTTTGTTTCTTAGACACTGAGCTGTGTATGTGGTGTTGAGGTTTGAACCCGGGTCCTGTGAATGCCAGGCAAGTGCTCTACCTGCACTGACCACATGTGGCTTCTCTGGGAAGCATTAGGGACGTCTCCCTTTCCAATGACCCTCCTTTTCACAGCATGTACACTGGCTGGTTTTCCTGTTCTCCAGGGTCCTCATGGATCCTCTGCTCAGGCGTTTGGATGACACAGGGTCACAGGGCCAATACAGGTGTACCTCCATTCTCTGGATCCTGGCTGACCTTAAGGAGCAATCTCCAAAATAATGGCCACTTTTCCTTGGCAGATTCATTTCCCGAATCTCCAAGTTTTGGTTTTAAACATCCAGCAGGCCAGTTTCACTAATTCTTTTTTTTTTTCTTTTTTTCAGTTTCACTAATTCTTGAAGTAGGAGTACTGGGTTTTAACTTTAACATGTACAGCTTTATAGTTACCCCTTTCATTTAATTAGGGTCAGTAAGAGTACTAGAAAACAGCTTTGTATTTCATCTGTGCTGTAGGTGATGGCTTAACTCAGGTTTTTCTGTTAGAAGTAGTACTTCTGTAAAATACTAATAGGCAACAGTTATAAAGTTGTTTTCTTTTAAAAAGATAGAGTAAGGGGCTGGAGCAGTGGCTCGGTGGTTACGGTGCTTGCCCGGCAAGTGTGAGTACATGAGTTCAAACCCCAGCACCACGTACACAATGAAGTCTCAGAGCAATGAGAGCCACATGAAAAACTAAATAAAAAAAATTGTTTCTTTCTGTCACTGTTCCTCTCTCTTTAAAAAAATGACAGAATAAGAGAGAGAGAAAGGAAGGAGAGAATCAGCTTCATTTTCCCACCTGACCTTTGTTTCTCTGACACTTAGTGGTGTATGTAGTGCCAGGGTTTGAACCTAGGTCCTTGTGCCTGCCAGGCAAGTGCTCCAACCACTGAGCAACCACATAAAGCTTTTTTTTGTTGTTGTTTTTTAAAGAGAGAGAGAAAAAAAAGGAGAGGGAGAGAGAAAGGGAGGATCAATTTTTATTTATTTTTCATCTGATTTTTGTTTCTCTGACACCCACTGTGTATGTGGTGCTGGGGTTTGAACTTAGGTCCCTGCACACGTTAGGCAAGCTCTCTAACTGCTGAGCCACTGCTCCAGCCCCCAGTTATAAAGTTTTTGGTTTTTTTTTTGTTTTTTAGAGAGAAGAACAGTGAGAGAGAGAAGAAAAGAGAGAATCAATTTTATTTAGTTTTTCATGTGGCCATCATTGCTTTGACACTTTGTTGTGATTGTGGTGCTGGGGTTTGAACCAGTATCCCTGCACATGCGAGGCAAGCACCGAAGCTGCTGAGCCACTGCTCCAGCCCTGCCCAGATATAAAGTTTTAAGGGGAAAATACAAAATGAAATTAATAAGACCAAATAGCTAGGAACCAAGAAATATAATTTCCATAATAACATTAATATGACTTTGGTACCTATTTCACCTCCATAAAGATCTGTAAATCTATTAGCTCAGTCATGAGACCCTCTATAAATTTTGCTTTGTTTTACAACTTCCTTATAATCCCATATATCTTTAATAATTTTGTATTATATTACTTGATTAAGATCACATAAATCTATCCTTTTAACACAACTTTAAATAAGCTCAAGGTTAGTCTACTTTGAAATTAGTTAGTCTACCTAATGAGGGTAGGGTGAGAGGCAGAGGCTTATCTCAGGTAAGGAGGGGGCTCTTGACAAACAACACAATGTTTGAACCTACACAAGTTTCTACATTTTCAACCTTCAAGCAAATCAGACTCTCCTTATTACAAGTTATAATGAGATATCTAATCATAAAACATTAAATGACATTCACAGATCCCCAACCAAATTTGTTATTTCTATACAAGTCTGAAAAGAGATTTTCACTGCAGACAACTTTAGTTTGGAAACACCAACTTGGCAAATCACTCCCCTAAGTCTTATACCTCAAAAGATTTTTATACCTTGAGGGCATAAACACACCCAATATACAAAGAAGTCAGTGATACCATCACAATTACACTGATGTCCTTATATTAACTAAATTTAACCTTTGAATAAAAAAATCAGAATCCATAGTGTCCAGTAACAATAATCACAGGTCTGCATGTGTTAGCAGTACTAGCAAGCATCAAAGGATAGCCTTAAGTCTCTTATACATTTAGGAAACAGCTGATGACACAATGTATAAAAGAGCATCTACGGGTTATCTTGCTAGTAAACTTTTATTTTACATATTTTACATAACACTTAAGCAAAACTCTTATAAACATTCCTTAGATATTTACACATATCACTTTACACATTTTAGACTGTCAACAATGTTGCCATAACCTTAAACAGCTTTTAAAAATTTAACCAGTTATAAAGTATTTAAAAGAATTTAAAACAAGTACAAATCCTAATCACTTTGAGACTTAGTTTAGCTAATGAAACCTCACAGACACACAAAAAAATTATCTTGGTGAGAGCAGATCAGTGTTCTAAGCAGCCTTTGTTGTTTCTAAACATAGAAAATTAGCATATTAAAGGTTAACCTTAGAAAAGAAGAACCCATGAATAACTTACAGACTGCTGATAATAGCCAATAGAACTTTTTGAGATTAATCCCATTTATGTTAAACCTGAAATTTAAGCAATTAACTTTCTCTATTTCCTGGGTGCCAGGACCGAGGCAGAGTTATCAATGTATTGTCACCTAGAAAAACATGTGGGTCAGTGATTTTGAAAGCATCTTTATTCTTATCTGTTTAACCAATTTAAATAGAACTTTAATTTTGGTACCATGCAAATTCACATATGTAGAAAAAACACATGTAAACAAAACATACAATACATAGAATACATAAAAACCAACAGGAAACTGATTAAGCACACAAGATCAAAGTGAATTCACCACAAAAACCATGAGCTCTCTAAGTATAGTAAAAAATAAACAATGACACAGCCATAATTATGCTGGTGAAGAATCCCTGAAACATCTTTATCAGCCTAGAGTGCACTTTCAGATCATACTAGAGTTAGTCCTGATATTTAAAGAATGGGAGAGCCCTTGAAATCCTCAGAAAAAAAATTCTCAAGGTGAAGAAGACTTGCACATATGGGATCTTTTTGTTTTCCTTCTTTTTTCCCAATTGGAGAGAAGAGGAAAAAACCACAGGAAGTAGGGTGTCCCTGTTCCTGGGTCCGTCAGGTTCCTTGACAGACCTGACCCATAACATAAGCCTCCCGCCAATGCCTGCAGAATGCAGTCCTGTCCAAGTGTCCTTGAAGATCCTGGAGCCTGGCTCAGCCAGCCTTTCCAGATCCCCTCCATCTATCTCTCCTGCTATCTGGCATGAGAGAGGAAACCACTGAGAAAGCAGGATCTCAGAGCATAAGAAAAGTGAAGTCTTCTACGTCCCACAGCAGGTTTAAAAGCAATGCCTCTGCCCTCTGCCCTTACACTGGTCTAGGCACTTCCTCGTGCAGCTTCTTACATGTCTCCTTTGTCCCCCTTGAGCCCTCATAGTCACAAGACCATGATTTCTGGGTGTTATCCTCACTAGAGAAAGTAAATAATTTGACTTCCTGAACGAGGAGAGATGAGGGGGTAGTTTAGTCTTTACATGAGACAGAATTTCTTTTTTTTTTTTTTTTTAAAGAGAGAGGGACAGTGAGAGAGACAGAGAAAGAGAAACAACTTTATTGAGTTTTTCACATGGCCTTAGTTGCTCCAACACTCAGTTGTGTACATGGTGCTGGGGTTTGAACCCGGGTCCTCGTGCTTGCCAGGCAAGTGCCGAAACCGCTGAGCCACCGCTCCAGCCCCAATGAGACAGAATTTCTAAGGTCTTTTCCTGCCAGATGAGGGAGAGCACAGGAGAAAATGTGTCTTGATAGAGTCTGGAGAAGGCGGTCTAATTTTAAAGGTAGGGGAACTCTATCCTCTCCTAATGGGTTAAGAGGCAGATACCAGGGAAAGACTTAGAGGAGACGCATCGAGAGAGATTGCTCAGCTTATGCTCTGGGGATTAATTGGTCACCTCTCTCCCAAAGACCTCAGATCAGACTTAGGATCCACAATTCACTGAGTGAGCGCAGCCCCCCACCGTAGGGCCAAGTCAATCAGAAACAGAGACAGGTGCTTCAGACTCCTCAGGACATGAGACCTCCATGCAGCACCTGGGAGTCACCCCAGCCAGCTGCCTCCATCCCACCCACCAACTTTCTACTGCAGAAAAGAAACTGAAGCCAGTTAGGACCAACATTCCCCATACGTGGGTGAAGGGGAATCAGCCCCACCTGTCCTGCAAGCCTGTCACCTGAGTCTTAAGGTCAGCAGCTGTGCTAGTGTTGAACTGGCTGATAGGTGCCCAGTATTGAAGACAGTTTATCCACTGAGGAAGAGCATTGAGGATAGAAATGAGAACTTCCAGAGAACCCAGGTGAACTGGAGGAATGACATCCATGGGCACAGGGTCAGAGAGCAAAGCAGCAGGAGTTAATATGAAAAGCTGAGCAGCTTATATTAAAACTGACATCTTCTCCTTTCCTTCCCTCATTAAGGGGCAGTGAGATTAAGTCTTTCCCACTCCAGGTTGAGTTATCTGTCATTGACTCATAGACCTTAGGAATGAAGGGATTTGGACTTTAGGGCTGGTTCCTGGAAAAGGTGGAGGGGGCATTTATCTAGCTGGGGCATATAATATGAGACTGTGCAAAGACAGTTTAGAAAATGGAGTGAGGGAAGACAGGCCTCGAACAAGACAGGCCCTCAGAACTGGTTATAGCCGAAACTTAGAGACATGAGCCCTTGCGCCAGATGTAAAACTTCAAAGCCAAAATAATCTGTCACAGGTACTGACAGTTCTAGGATAGGCTCCTGAACCAAATAAAACAACAGTATCTTATGCTTGGTTTTCTCTCATTTTTGTCCTAGGATTATCTTTCCCATATATTAACACGTGACCCAGAGGGCTTGCTGGGGAATTTTGTTTTTTCCCCCTGCTGGCATCCTCTCTCTCTACAGTAGAATTTTTACTCCCCACCCCCATATGGTCTTGTGTTCCTGAGCCCCTAGAGTTGTAGCTTCTAGCTTCCCTCTTGAATGGAGGTTCCTTACGTCACTCCCCCAGCCTCTTCCTCCATTTCCAGCTGGCTCCTCTCTAGGGCTGCCAGCACTGTGGATTGGGAGTTTGTGTACTCGCTTCATATCCCAGACACATCTCAGGCACACTCACACAACCTCCAGGATGTCCCAACCACCAGGAAGTGCTAATCTTTCAAACATGAGACTTTCCTGCTGTTGGTCCATGCACAAAGTTACCTGGTGCTGCGGTACTTGCTTGGGCCCTCTCCCTGCATTGCTGATCTACTTCTGATCCACTTCAGATCTTGGGTTTTTTATTGGCCTGAGATCACAGTTCCTTCCCCCACTCTGAGGCCACCACAAGGCAGTGGGGTGCGTCTCCTCTAAGGAGGGGGTGATCCCTGTGACCCTGCATGGAGCCCTGCATTGGCCATCAAATTGTTACAAATAAAATTATTAAAAATCCCAAGATGCTGTAAGAGAATCAAACACATGCCCAGAAGTGGATGAGCAAGAGTTCCTTCTGCAGAAGGTGCACTCACAGAGGGGATCCCGTGAGCAAGCACACTGGGGTGGGCATCCGCCTGCTTAGGTCTCCAGCCTGACACAACCCTGCCTTCTCTCTGCCTGGAGGAGCTCGGGGTACAATCTGTGCAGTTAGCTAATAGAAAACTGGGACGGGTACAGAAAGAGCTGCAGGTGTGATGGGATACCTGATAAGGAGTTTAAAAACAGATCAGCTCTGACCATGTGGTTCCCGACCTCAGGTGGCTTCCTTTTACACGCAAACCTCAGGAATGCATTCTAAAAATGGACCCTCAGACTGTTCTCAGCTGGGATCACAGGCGTGGCCGCTGTGCTGCCTCGGCTTCCGTCTTGCTCTCCTGCAGTGCTGGTTCTCCTCAGCTGCAAGTGCTGCCTTTCGGTTTGTTTCCCACGTGTTTGCCTTTACCTTACCTGACAAGGTTGTGATAAGAGCTTTGAAGTCTTTTTTTTTTTTTCCACATGTCCTTAGTTGCTCCAACACTTAGTTGTGTACATGGTGCTGGGGTTTGTACCCGGGTCCTCGTGCTTGCCAGGCAAGCGCTGAAAGCCCTGAGCCACTGCTCCAGCCCCGCTTTGAAGTCTTGATCTGATCGCATCACCCGCATCATCTCTAGTTGGGTATGTTGACCATCTTCTCCTCTGAAATGGATCACATTTCATGATTCTTTCCATGGCAGTTTAGGGTTGTGAACTGGGCGTTTTGAAGATTACATCATGGAGAACCCGTTCTCTTTCTGTTGTTCTCTCCAGAGAACATTTTCCCCTGTTTTCAGAGCCCATCAACCTGGTTAGTGCAGACCACAAGTTCTGCTGCCCCCACTGGCCTGCGTTCCAGTCTGTTTCATTGCATGGCCATTTTATGCTGCTTCTGTAAATCTGTCCCTCACACCTGTCTCTCTGCAGAATCATGGATCCTTTTCTCCAGCTCTCTCCTGGCTGGGATTCACACACACACAGGCTGCTTTCCACAATTCCTCTTGTCTGCTGGATGGGATTCCTACCTGAGATCTAGCTGTCTGCATTGCTATGGTCTTCTGAAACTGAGGCCTGCCTGGGGCAAAGCTGTATGAGAAATGAGAAAACAGAACCAGGAACTCCCTCCGCCTCAGAGGCAGGTCCCCAACCCACCTGCTAAGGCTTATGCTGCAGCCTCCATAGGGAGTTGTCTTCCGGGACTTAAGCTTTTAGCTGTGATAGAGATGGTGGCAGCCGGATGCTACCAAACAGGTACAGACCCCTCGCAGTGTACTTGCAAACAGAACACCAATCTTTTGGAGATGGTACAGTTGATCGTTTAAACATTTCTGTTTTGCTGGGGACTCAGCTTTATTTATGATCCAGTTGCTCTGACAGTCACCGTGCTGGTCATGGTTCAAGTGCATTAGGCTCCCTTCCCGGGACTCCAGGATGCTGAGGGCGGGGAAAACAGCAGAGATAGCCTTGTCCATGAGGTCATGCAGGGCTGTCATGGCAGGCCAGGTGAAGTGCCCTGTGCCCCATCTGTGGGACATTGTCTTCGAAATGTGGAAGTGTCACTCCCTGGTGTGGATGCATGTGTCCTCGTGGGCACCTTCAAACCTGCTAGACTTAAATACTGCTAGTCTGGGATTAGAGAAATTGGGATGGGTAGATTTCATACCATTTTATGAAAAATGTGCTTCCTTCGCAGGAAGAAAGGGGGATACTACAGCACTTGAGGACAGATTTTTTTTTTAAGGGAAAGACAGCAAAAGAGTTTATTTTTCACCTGGTTTTTGCTTTTCCTCCACTCAGCTGTGTATGTGGTGCTGACGTTCAAACTTGGGTCCTCATGCATGCCAGGCAAGCACCCCAAGGGCTGAGCCACCGCTCCAGTCCAGGACAAATAGTTTTTAAGCATGAGTTTTAATATCTTGGGAGGACCAATTTACAAAGACAGACAATGTGCATACCTCTCCAGCCCGGTCAGGAAGTGTGGTGTTCTCCACAGGCCATACTCTAGGTAGCTGAGGTCCTCCTGTTTGGCCAGCAAACACTAGAAGTGCTAGCGGGGTGTGGAGGCACATGTAATCCCAGTGGCTCAGGAGGTTGAGGCAGGAGGACTGCAAATTCAAGGCCAGCCTCTACAAATTATGTCCTAAGCAACTTAGATAGAGCCTGTCACAAAACAGAATATAAAAATGGCTGGATGGGCTGGAGTGGTGGCGCTTGTCTGGCATGCGTGAGGACCTGGGTTTGAACCCCTGCACCATGTACACAATGCAGCATCGGAGCAATGAAGGCCACATGAAAAACTAAATAAAACTGATTCTTTCTCTATCTCTCACTGTCCCTTTCTCTAATTAAAAAAGAAAAAAAAAAAGAGTGGTGGGGATGGGGCTCAGTGGTTGAGCGCCCCTGGCCTCAATCCCTGCTACCAAACCAACCAACCACGCGCCATCGAAGTGCTGCTCACCCATCTCGCACCTGCTTGGGGGCTGCCTGCTTTCTGTGCCCTCAGGAAGCTGGGACACCAGGGTGACCACGTCAGGCCGGGTCCTGCCCCCCAGTGCACTTTTCTGCCTTGCTAAGTGGGGCGTTCTGAGAAGAGCTGAAACCTTCAGGGTCGCCTCTGGTTTGGAAAGCGCTCTGCCCGCGGATCCCAAGGGGACAGGTGCAAGGTGTCTTCCAGGCGCACCGCTGCGTGCGAGGCTTCCCGGCTTCAGGTGGCTTTGGTAACAGGACACTCAGTTGGCCTGGCGGTGATGGCGGCTGCTTTTCGTTTCTGTGACACTCAGGCCTGAACCCAGGGGCGCCCAGGGGCACTTTATCCTTTACCACTGAGCCACATCCACAGTCCTTTTTAGTGTCTTTATCTATTTTTATCTTTGTTTCCCCAACACTTAGCTGCATATGCGGGGCTGGGGTTTGAGCCGGGATCCTCATGCATGCCAGGCAAGCGCTCCAACCGCTGAGCCACTGTTCCAGCCCCCATTGTTTTTATTTTGAGGCAGGGTCCCACCTAGTTGCTCAGGGCCTCGCTAAGTGGCTGAGGCTGGCCTGAACTTGGGATCCTCCTGCCTCGGCCTACCGAGCCGTGGGGATTGCAGGCGTAGGCCTGGCTACAGTGGTTCTTGAGTGTGGGTTCCCAGCTTTGAGTCACAAGAGAGCTCTCTTCCTCCAGGCTGCCACTCCTGGTCTCCTCAGGACTGCCAACCCACCTGCGATTTCGCCATCATCAGATCTGTGACCAAACCTACAAAGACAGCATGAAGAGAAGAGTGCCCCGCCCCACCCTGAAAAGAAGGGGGAAGGGAAAGGAATACTGAGGGAGGGCTCTAGTCACGGACTTCCTTTTCGTTTTGAGATCCTGGGGGCTGGGGGTGGAATAGGAAGGTTCCAGGAGGAGAAAGGTCCCCTCCAGGCAAGGGCATGGTGTGAAAGGCACCCAGGTGGGAAAGGAAGAAGCAAAACTGCCCCTATTTGCAGACGGGGTGAATTTCTACGTAGAAAACCGCCAGGTCTTATTAAAATCTCTAGCACTTATAGCACATAGGCGTCGGCAGCACCTTCCTTAACAAAACTCCCATGGCTCAAGCAGTAAAGTCAAGAATAAATGAATGAGATGCAATTAAACTAAAAAGTTTTTACACAGCTAAGGATTTAGTCAAGAGCATCAAGAGAGAACCTGCAGAATGGGAGAAAACCTTTGCCTGCTATACCTCAGACAGAGAGCCAATATCCAGAATATGCAAGGAACTAAAGAAACTGAACACCAAAGTAACAAATAATCCAAATAACAAGTGGGCTACAGATCTAAAAAGAAACTTCTCACCAGAGGAAGTCCAGAAAGCCCATAAATATATGAGAAAATGCTCTTCATCATTAGCTATAAGGGAAATGCAAATCAAAACTTCAATGATCTACCATCTCACTCCTGTTAGAGTGGCAAAAATGAAAAATTCGAACAACAACAGATGCTGGAGGGGCTGTGGGAAAAGAGGAACACTGTCACACTGCTGGTGGGACTGCAAACTGGTTCAGCCACTCTGGAAAGCAGTGTGGAGAATCCTCAAAAAATTAGGTATGGAACCACCTTACTACCCAGCTATCCCACTCCTGGATATTTTCCCAAAAGAGTTAGAATCAGCATATTATAGTGATGTGGCTTCATCAATGTTCATAGCAGCTCAATTTACTATAGCTAGACTATGGAACCAACCCAGATGCCCCTCACTCGACGAATGGATACGAAAACTTTGGTACATATATACAATGGAATACTACTCGGCCATCAGGGAAGACGATATTAAGGCTTTTGAGATCAAATGGATGGAGATGGAAAGAATTATGCTAAGTGAAGTATCCCAATCTCAGAGACTCAAGGGCCGAATGGTTTCTCTCATCTGTGGAAGCTAGAATACATGGGGAAGCAGTATGTTAGACGGCTAAGCTAATAATAACTTCAAATTGTATGATTCTCAACGCAACAGGGAGATGACTCCCTAGGATACCTGGAGGTGTAGGGAGGGAGATGGGGGGGGCTTTGGAAAATCACCTAGGAGACTGGAGGGTGGGAATATGGGGGAATCATCTCAGAAGGAGATCTCTGTCCTCCACGAGATAGCCATTTAACTTGGGGGGTCTTCTGGGGGAAACAGCAACATGGGGAACCCAAGCTGGGCATCCATGACATGGCATTAGCCCTGGATAACTAAGTATATATACACTTGTTCTTGAATATTTGATAATGTTTCCTCCTCAATTGTAACTCTATATCCATCTAATAAATAAAAAAAGAAAAAAAGCTGTAGCACTGGCAATGAGCGTACAAAATAAACGACTGTCTTGTCCAGTGTGGAGGCCACACCTCTAACCTCAGTGACTTGGAGGCTGAGGCAGGAGGATCACAGGTTCAGAGTCAGCCTCAGCAACTTAGTGAGACCCTAAGCAACTTAGTGAGACCCTGTCTCTAAAAAAATATAAAAAAGGGCTGGGGATATGGCTCAGTGGTTGAGTGCCCCTGAGTTTTAATTCCAGGTACAAAAAAAAAAAAAAATCCAAAAAACAAAACCTCAAACCTAACTAAAACAAAACCTGCCTTTCTACACACTTATAACTAATAATCTGAAAAAAATTAAGAAAATTCCATTTATAATAGCATCAAAAATACTTCTAATAAATTTTTGCGAAAGGATAAAACTCATGCTCCAAACAATACAAAACTTTGTTGAGAAAAACTGAAGACCTAAATACATGGAAATGGTACCTTGTACCACGGAGCTGAAGACTCCATGCTGCTTGGGGGCCCCGCTCTGGAACTCTCTGGAGTCAGCGCGGCCCTATGGGGTCCTAACCGTGCTTCGCCACTGTCGTCACACTATGTTCAGCCCAGACTGGCTCAGGGCCTGCCATGGCCTAACGGCTTCACAGTGCAACGGCAGGGGGCTGCTCGCCAGGCACCCTGGGCTGCACCTGCGCTGGGTGGGGAGCACACCTTGCAGGAGGGCGCGGAGCAACGGAAGCCAACCAAGGCCAGCACAGGCAGCAGCTCCACAGCGCTGTGGTGGATTTTCTCGAGTGCGCTATTCTGACTATAATATGCAAATCATTAACAACCAGCGTGTGAACTTTATTTCTTCAGACTGGAAAAATGTTCACTAAGCTGTCACAAGGAAACGATGTGTGCCCATTGACTATTCAGTTTTATCTTGCACCATAGACAGTTTACCAATAGATGATTTTTCAAGTAATGCTGGCATAACTAAAAAAGAAACTTTTTTTTTTTAATTAAAAAATTAGGGCTGTAGCAGTGGCTCAGCGATTGAAGTGCTTGCCTGGCATGTGTGAGGACCCAGGTTCAAACCCCAGCACCGCATCTAAGTGTCAGAGAAACAAGGCAGATGAAAAAATAAATAAAGTTGACTCTCTCTAAAATCAATCATTAATTAAAGTGCTAAACGACTGCACCCACAGTTTTCAAAACAATTTGGTATCAAATCTGTGATCTATATGGTAAAATATGGTATCCTAAAATTCGTATGAAAATCCACTGGATTCAGAATGGTCAGAACAATCTTGAAAAAAAAATCAAGTCTGGAAGGCCCACACTCCCCAATTTCAAAGCCTTCAACAAAGCCTCCCCACAGTAAAGGACAGACACAGGGCAGTGGGGAGAGCTGAGTCTGGAAATAAACTGGCATTTGTGAGCCGCTGCGTTTGACAAGGGCACCAGAACAGCTCAACGGGGACAAATGGGCTGGGACAGTGGGGCATCCGCATGCAGAGGATCCACTCTAGGCTCACCAAACACTAGCTGCAAGTCGACCAAAGCCCTGCGTGGAGGAGTATGAATCACTGGGTTAGGCAGGGGTTTAACTCTGACACCCACAAAGCAATAAAACAGATACACTGAACTTTGAAGGACACTATCAAAAAAGCGGGAACACAGCCCACAGAGTGCGTAGAACATTTGCGAATCACATACACAAGGTTCTAACCTGTCCAAAATATGTGAAGAGTTCTTAGAACTCAGTAAAAGGACTAACTCAATTAAAAATGAATCACATAGATGCTTCTCTAAGAAGACGCATGACAGCCACAAGCATGAAGACGCTCAGCATCACTACACATCGAGAAGCGCACTTGTGAACCACAGGGGGATACCAGTCGGTGCCCTCTAGGACAGCCGTGAGAAAGACTAAACACAGTCGGGCACCGTGGCACACACCTATGATCCCAGTGGCTCTGGAGGCTGAGGCCGGAGGATCGCAAGTTCAAAGCCAGCCTCAGCAACTTAGCAAGGCCCTAAGCAACTTAGTGAGCCCCTGCCCCAAAATAAAAAGGGCTGGGGTGTGGCTCAGTGGTTAACTGCCCCAGGGTTCATTCCCTGGTACGGGGAAAGGACAGAAATCAGCATGTGTTGTGCAGGTGTGAGCAGCAGGAGCCTCACCCTGCTGGTGGGTGTGAGATGAGCAGTGGGTCTGTGGGTAAGGAGACCTCGCCCGGCAGCCAGCCGTCCACGCCGGCTGTGCAACCCAGAAATGAAAACACCACTCACACAAAAATGCAAGCACTATTCACACGAACCAAATGAGCGGGCAAATACGCTCCAGCCACAGAAGAGACTTGGGGGACGCCAGGAAGAAGCCCCATCTGGCCACAGCACCGATGACCAATCAGCTGCACAGCCACAAGATGACCACACACCCCCACTGCTAGGGACCGGTCAGCAGCTGCCTGGGGCCGGGAGGGGGACGGGACAGCAAGTGTCCTGACACTGACTTGCCACACCTGCAAGCACTCTGGACGTCGTGGGCAGCGTGCAGTGTGAACAGTGGCTCCACACAGCTGTTGCCGCTCTCAGGCGTCAGAGCCAACCTCCCTGGGGCACTGTGCAGCCAGCCTCCTGTAAGGCCTGTGGGACTGAACCCAGGGGTGCCCAACCACTGAGCTGCATCTCCAGCCCTGCTTTATTCAGTAGGACAGGGCCTCCCTAATTGCTGAGGCTGGCTTTGAGCTTGTGATCCTCCTGCCTCAGCCTCCTGAGCTGGGATCACTGGTGTGGCCACCATGCCCAGCTCAACCTGCACTTCTGCAGTAAGCCTCACCTGGCCCTTGAGGCCTGTCAGGAGCCAGCCTGCCCTTGCTCAAGCATGTGGAAGGCTGTCCCTGGATACCTAGAGTGACAGGTGTATCAAGACCCCCGCATGAGGTCACATCCTCAGTGGGGACTGGACACCATGAAAGGCTCAAGGATCTCCTGGGAAAGCAGGGGGACATGGCTTACTGAGGAGCAGACTGGTGGTCCTGGGACCACAGCCCTTTCCTCCCTGGCCCAGCAGGGACCGGAAGGATGCTAGCAAGGGATGTGACCCTGGGCTCCAGTGTGCACCCAGCCCCTGCAGCTGGAAAGGTGGGGGTGCTGGCAGCCTGTGTCATGGCACCCTTGCTGCCGTCACCTTTCCGCACTGGGTTCAGTAGGAGCACGAGGTGCCCTCTACATTGCCCACCTAGCTGTGGACAGCGGTCCCCTCCTTCCAGAGGCATCAGTGAGGGGTGGAGGGTGGGTGGGTTTATATAGGTTCCCTGCACTAATTCCCAAGGCCCCATCGCAGGGCTGAGCCTCCAGCTCCAGCGAGGTCCGGGAGCCCAGATGCACGGCCTTATGACAGTGCAGGTTCAAGTGGTGACATCGCTGCAGCCAGGGCAGCTGAAGCAACCACTGCACAGCACGCTTGGCGTGAGCCTCAGCAGCCCCAGGAACTGGCTCCAAGGCAGAGGCTCACCTGCTGTTGCGCCCAGAGCCGCCCAGGTCAAAGCCAGCAAAACTGGAAGCAGTTCAGCTCATCCACACCAGGACTGTCAGCAAGAAGGCCTCGCAGAGGCTGCGCGCAGTCACAGGTGCGTGACACAGCCTAGTTTCCACCAAGACATTCTCAAAACCAGGCAGTGAGCAGGCGAGGGGAGGGGAAGGGGCTAGCCTGAAGGGCTATCAGGAGGGCTCTTGGTGTGCGGAATGTCCCTGTCCTGACTGTGGACGGGTTCCAGGGATCTTCATGAACTGAACAGTAAAACACAAATCCCGTTTCTCTGTGGGATCAGCTGGAAATGATCAGGGCTGGCAGGGGGCAGAGCGCTGGCTTAGCATGCGACGTCCACCTGTGGGCGCCAGGGAGTACTGTGCTGGGGCTGCCCTATTTCCTAGGCCTCAGGCTGGACTTGACTGATAGCTGCTGTTCTCGACGTGGGCCTCTTTTTTCTACCATCTCTCCCATGGGGTGAATGCTGTCCCCTCCAGAAGCGGTGGCCGGTGGTGAAATTTCAGCTGCTATCCTGACTCTACTGAGGCAGGACATTACTGGCGGGGATGGCTCCCCTCCACGTGACAGCACAGAGGTGCCTCCCAGGATGCTGGCACCTCCCTCTCGGGCTGCCTGGCCTCCAGAACTGAGTGGTGACTGTTCCTTCCGTGTGACTCAGTGCCAGTGTCCTATGGGAGCACAGATGCACTTTGAGTCTCAGAGCGACCGTATCAAGTCCCTATTTTTTTCTGGTACCAGGGATTAAACCCAGGGGCACTTAACCACTCCAGCCATTTTTAAAATTTTAAATTCTGAATGTCGAGTCAGGGCCTTGCTAGGTTGCAGAGACTGGCCTTGTACTTGCAGTCCTCCTGCCTCTATCTCCCGAGTTGCTGGGATTACAGGTGTGGTCCCTACTTCTTGGCATGTGATTTCCAAGATGAGTGGCCAATTTACAAGAAATGAACCATTAGGGCAGCAAGAGACCGGAGGCCCCACCCCAAGATTTCACATGTTGAGGAGGCTCCATGGACTCGGGGACCACCCCTCACCCATTCTATTCTATGCTGCCCATGAGCCTTGGAAAACATGCGGGTCATTTCCCTATTGTCCCTGCCCATGGGCAAGGTCTCTGCCCCTTTGCACCCACCCAGCCTGGGTGCTGCTTCCACCGCCCCTGCCACGTGGCTGGCTCAGCAAGTACCCATCAGCTGTCTTCCTCCAGAGTCCCCAGGCAGGGTCTCCAGCAGGACACGTTTGGCTGCAGGTTGTGTGTTCAGCTTTGTCTGGGACTGCTGTGGGTCCCATGTTCCCACTGAGAAGGAACTCAGGTCAAGTCCAGCTGGCCCTGCGACAAACAGGGAGCTGAGAGCCAGGCCACGCCAAGGCCAGAGCCTGGGAACTGGCTCACGGTCGCTCTGGGCTCCCAGGACAGACCAGTTCTCCACATCAGGGATTAACTTAATGGGCAGTGTGAGGGGATGTGGCCTCCTGTCCTCATCTCAGTTGCCCCACAAGATGAGGGCACCTCCTGGGGTTGAGGGCTAGGCCCCTGGCCTGGGTCAGAACACCAGAGAGCTGCTTGCTTGAAACTAAGAGTGGCATCTGGCCTCTCTGGGGGACCCCACTGGCGGGAGAGTCCAGGGAGTCGAAGCAGCCTTGCCCCTTTATGGACTGTGGAACCCGCTGCTGCAGGGGCCAGGGTCACGGGCCTGGACAGGCCTCACCCAGGGTTCCGCCCTGACATGTGCTTCCGCAGCGGAATCTGGAAGAGAGCCCCTGCAAACCCCACTCCTGGCGGACACACACACCACAGGAGAGTACTGAGCACGGCTCACCTACCAGCAGGAGGCCTTGGGGGCTGCCATGCGTATGCTCAGTGCTGTCCCCAGACCACTTGGAATCCAGCTTCTCCTGAGACCTGGCACACGGTCCCACAGTGCTCCCTGCAGGGTATGGCCATCAGGGGAAGGGGACCAGGACCTCATGGCCCCAAACCATCAGCCCTCCTCACCAGGACGGGTTCTCGGGCCTGGGTGGTATAGCCCTGACAGCCAGCCACCAGCCACCAGCCACCAGCCACCAGCCCTGGGAGCCCCACAAAACCAACTGAGTACCAGCAGCACCCAGCAGGCCTTGGACATGGTTAGACTACCCTGCCCTCAAAGAGGGCAGCTGCCCAGAGGTGACTGTGGTGTGCAGACCAATAGAACTGGTGCCCAGAGCTCTATCCTTGGCTGTGCCCAGGTATGCGGGTCACCGCTGTCTCGGTCAGGGTCACAGGGCAGAGCCACGCTCCAACCTACTCGCGCAGCCAGGACCCAGCTGGCTCCCATGGAGGAAGCTACACCAAGATGCTGACCACACCCAGTCCACGAGGCAGCAGGCAGGCAGGGGGCCAACTTTAATACTGGGGCCGACCTGTTTGGGGTTGAGGAGGCGCCCTCTGTTCCTGGTGGGCTCCGGCTCCTCGCTGCTCACAGGCCAGGGAGACCCCAACCAGACGTCCAAAGACAGACAAGTGCCTTGCACAAGAAGTCATTTCCAGGCTGAGCCTCCCGTCTTGGCAGCTGGTGGCTCAGGAGCTGGTGGCAGGGGTTGTCGAGGACTCCCACAGGCACATGGCAGGCATCATGCCTGCTGCAGCAGGAAGGCCTCGCTCTCACTTTCTGGATCTTTCCTCAACAGGACAAAGCCACCGTGTAGAGGGGCACCTGACACCCATCCAGCAGCAACAGCCCCCTGGCCCACCCCAAAGGCTAGAGGCTTGAGTCAGGGGTGCCAAGGCAGAGGCGCCGAGAGGTTCAGTGAACAGTGGCTTCTGGGGTATCTGCTTTTAACCTGCAGGGAGACTGAGGCATGTCGGGACCCCAGGCAAGGCGCACAGGAGCAGCGCAGGAGAAGGCTGGGAGGGCCCCAGGCCCAAGGGTGCCTTCCCCATAGGCGCTCAGAGCCCTGCAGCTGGGGAGCTGGTGAACGGCACTGAGGCGGTAGCCTGGGCCTCAGCCACTGTTGTAACCACAGCCGTCAGAAGCTGGGCCCGGCCAAGGATTTGCACGTGGCTGTTTAATCCGGAAACGAGAGCAAAACAGCAGCGCCGTGTGCATCAGACCAAGCTGTGAGGGCTGAATGTCCCCGCACGGAGCCCGCGGGCTGCTGTTCTGCTGACAGCACCTTTCCTGGGCCGGCCTGGCCATGCCGGGGCCTCCCGGGAGACCTCTGGGGCCACCACACACCCAAACTCTGTGGGCTCGTCCTTGCACAGTCCCTGCGAGTCCCGTGAGGGCCACGTTACGAGGCTGCCACCAGGTCTGCGGGCCTGGGTTTGACCTTGACAGGGGCTTTTTCTGTGGAGGAAATAGAAACGTTCACAATGCAGAAAAGGCCACAGCTGACACTTTCAGAGGAGAAGTAGGACACGGAGGCCACTATGGGAGGGTGTGCCCAGCCGGGGAGGTAAGTTACAAACAAGAAGCCAACAGCCTACACAGGCCAGTGAGGGGCAGGGCTCCCAGGAGCCAGAGGAACAGAAGAAACAGGAAGGATCTGGAAAAGCCAGTCAAGCCTGGTGGGGTTTCTGAGAGCCCGTGGCAGCTGCTGCAGCAGGGATAGCCACCCCTAGGCTGCACATTGTCAAGACTGACCCAGCGCACCCAGGCCAGGCCTGCGCACCTGCCAAGCCTCTTCCTGGTTCCAGAGTCCAGACACGCCTGTGACTGTGTCTGGCTCAGAAGCCCAGGCTTAATCCCGGGATGGCAGTCATGGCCCACCTGGCCTGGCACATCTGCAGATGTGCACCTGTGGCCCTGGGAAGTGCTGGTGACAGGAGCATTTAGTGTTGTTCCTTCTAGGGCTTGCTGTCCTGCAATCCCAACACACTCAAAACGATAAGGCAGGGCGATACCTGGGAGTGTTTCAGGAAGCGGCTCCGAAGGGACCTCCGGCAGCTCTATTTGTTCCTGCAAGAAGCAGAGCACAAGGCGGTGAGGCAGGGGGTCGCCAGCCAGAGGGCACGGATGCTGGTTTGTTAGCTGCTCATGGTGGATCTCAAGTGTACCGAGGCCTCCTGCCCAGACGGAGTCTGCACCGTCCCAGCTCCAGGCACCTCTGGAGACTCAAATTGCCCAGATGGGGACCCAGCCACTGTAGCAGTGCCTTCTCTAGTGGTCCTGCGGATCCTATGGGGCACAATGGCCAATTCTTGGACTGGCCGTGCCAGGACCACGTGGGGCACAGTGGCCGTGCCAGGACCACGGGTTTGAAACAGGCACCCAGGTTGTGCTGGTGGCATAGGTCTAGGAACCACAGTGGCTTCTGCTGGGAGGCACCGAGGGGCTGGAACCCAGGAGCAGGTCTGTGGTGGTGTGGTGGATGGCTGTCCAGCAAGCACCAGTGCTGCCTCCCAACCTATGGCCTTTTCACCTCAAGGCCCATCATCCCAGGCAGTTCCCCAGGCTCAGGCCCCAGTGGACAAAGGTCATGAAAGGTAGTTTTGGACCAGGCTGGTGGCAACAGGCAGCTCTGAGGGACTGGTTGTTTGGCAGAGGGGGGAAGCAACTACAGAATCAGAGCCCTGTTCTCATACCATAGACACAGGTGCCTGTCCAGACACAGGTCACTGCCTGTCTGTCCCTGGAGTCACCCTGGAAACCACTCATCCCAACTACCTCTTCAAGAGGCCACCAGAGGGATGGGGGAGAGGGATGGGGGAGAGGGATGGGGAAGTCCTCTGTCTAGCACAGACATGTGTCACTTGAGGAAGGAAAACCAGGATCCAAAAGGCAGCTCAAAAAGGCAGCTGCAGGTACCACAGGCAGAAGCCCACAGTAACTGGGGTCCCACCGCGCAGTGACGGCACCAGGCCCTGAGGTCCTGTACCTGAGTGATGGCATTCAGCTCCTCCAGGATGGCATCTTCGTCCTCTTGAGTGAAGCTCCCCGCCAACAGCTCGTCTATTTGCTGCAGGAGGAGGAACAGCAGTGAAGGGCCTGACAGGGGGCAGCCCCTCGGGAGAGCAGCGGCCACCATGGCCCTCGAGGTTGTGCCCGTATGTCTGCCACGCTGGGGCCGCAGGTGGGGCAGGGCTCAGCACCCAGCACACCTACCCGCTGGTACTCCACGGCCTCCTGGGTCTCGTCCAGGATCCTCTCCACATCCTCTATGGACATCACCTGAAGTCAAGGAGGTTTGGAAGCTGGTCAGGGAGCAGCCACACCCTGGTGCTCTGCCCCTGCTTAAGCGTAGCCACGCTGCTCGGGCAGGGCCAGGCAGGTGCTGCTAGAGCTGTCAGACCATCTCCAGAGGCTCAGACTGCAGACCTCCCTGTACTTGGGCCATCCCAAGAGCGACAGGTAGAACAAGTCAAAGTGGCACTTCTGCCGAGCTGGCACACGTGCCACCAGCACTACACTCAGCCAAGCTCTCCTACCAGCCCCCGCTGACCCACTCCCCAGGAGCCCTTCCCACTTAGTTCACCATGCTGCTCTCTACCTGGACTAGAGCTTCCCTGTCGTGAGCACCCGAGGCCCAGCCCACCTGCACTGCATAGCACCACTCTCAGGTCCTTTGGCCCCAGCCCTACCCCATGCAAACCCAGTAGAGACCTACCTGGTGCATCTTGTTCAGACACTCGTTCCCCACCTGCAGCCCCTCCAACACCTTCATCTCTATCTGGGTGAACTCAATGCTCTGGACCTGAAAAGGACCAGCCCCAGGTGGTCAGCAGCCCTGCCTGCCCTCCTGACCTGGGGGCGGGGCACAGGATGACAGCACTGCTGACCAGAGGCTGGGGGCATTGGGACGGCTCCTGAGCCCCCTCCCTGACCCCTCCCATTGCCCATTGGGGACAGAGGACTGAACAGGCACCAGAAGACATAGGATGTCTGAGTACCCACTTAGTAGCTCAGGCTAGCAAGGGAAGAACCATGCTTCTTGGGGCCCTAACACCAGGGACACTGTGCCAACCCCATGAGCTCTGATCCACTCACAACCCAGGGGCAACTCAGCCCCCCACGAGCTCTGGAACCCAGCAGAAGCCTTTGCCTGCCTACCATGGCTTCCAGGCTGCTGATCTGGTTCTCTGTCCTGTCCAGGAGCTGCTCCCGGTACCGCTTCTTCTTGAGCAGCAGCTTGGCCCGTCTGCAGAGGGAGCTGACAGTGAGTGCGGTGGCTCCTGGTCATGGGCACCCACCTCCCCTGGCCCCACTCACTC
This sequence comes from Aplodontia rufa, assembly GCA_004027875.1. Classification (NCBI taxonomy): domain Eukaryota; kingdom Metazoa; phylum Chordata; class Mammalia; order Rodentia; family Aplodontiidae; genus Aplodontia; species Aplodontia rufa. Next base: position 20,881 of record PVKS010026793.1, read on the forward strand.
CTTCCGGCCGTCCCGCAATAGCTGCCGGGCCAGGGCCCGCTCGCGCTCCAGCTGCTGTGTGACCCTCTTCTGGTACTGCCTCAGCTTGTCCCGCTGCTGCTTCAGTTGCTGCCACGAGAAAGTGGTCTGGTGTGAGTGGCCCACGTGGCTAGGCCCTGGCCAGGCTGCCTAGTGGCCTTTGGGGACTCACAAAGGACCGTGCAGAGGTCAGGCTGCCCTCTAAACCAGGGACCCCCAGGGGGAAGGACTTGTCCCAGTCTCACAGTGGGGGTGCTGCTGGCTCTGACCCCCACTAATGTCCATGGCATGGAGAAGCCCACAGCCTGGACCAGGACACAGGAGGATGGGCTGTGGGTCAGGCTGGGGAGTGGCCACCAGTCCTTGGAAGAGAACAGCAGCTAATGGCACACAGGACAGCCAGGGCTTGGGACGTTCCTCCTGCTTCTAATGAGTGCTTTTGCCCCTCTCCACTGATGTCTGTCTGAATGGACAATGTGGTCCGCAGCTGCCTTCCCATCCTTGCAGCAGGGTGCTAGGGCACTACCAGCCTGGGCCTGACCTCCCTACTTGGGTCATCTCCCAGCATGAATGACAACACAGGACCAGGATGCCACCATTAGGGTGGGTTACCGTGGTGGACTGAGTCAAGGTGATGCACACGTGGGTGGCTTGGCCAGGGAGACTCGCCTGCTCACATGCTGCTGCCTCCCTTCTACCTGTGCTCACTACAGGGTCTGTGTCCAGGGTTGCTGCCCACCACGGCGTGGGAGACCCTGACTAGCCTGGCGCCCTTCCTCCCCAGCAGCACTGGCAAAGCCTACACGGGACATCACCCATGCCTGCTGCATACAAAACGTGGCCTCCAAGAGAACGGAGAGGACCCCAGGGAGGCAGACTGGGGGGCTCATCAGCCTGCTGGGGCCGGGCTGGCTGACCCCTTGCCCTTGGAGCACCCAGTGGCGTGTTCCACAGCGAGACCTGAGCGCCTCAGCTCCACACAAGAGCCAACAGGGCTGAGCCCACTTTGAACAGGGGCAGAGGGAGGCGGCAGAGGGTGGGGCACTAGGGGCTGGCCCTGGTCCCCACAGGCTCACATGGCTTCTGCTTCCATGGTGTTGTGCCCATTTTAGTGACAAACATGCTGCACTTAGCTGAGCTATCAGCTAAGAGCTTTTAATAACTAAGGGCTCAGAAGCCAAGGTAAGAAACCATCCTTCCCTTGTGACCTGGGGCCTCTATTGTACAAAAAAAATAAAAAGCCCATTTTCATTGTGGAAAAGTAAAAGAAAGCATCAGAAAAGCCAGTGGCCGCACCTGGGCACATTCTTCTGCACAGTTTTCCACTCTGAAAACAGGTCCCTTGGGCTGCGTGTGTGTCACCCCCCCCTTGTGAGCTCTGTCCAGGTCCCTCTCCCCTCTGTCCCTCTCCCCCGTGGCCCTGTGGTCTCTGCCTGGGTCCCTCTCCCCTGTGTCCTCGCGAGCCCTCCCCCATGTCCCTCTCTCCCGTGTCCCCGCGGGCTGTGCCCCGATCCCTCTCCCTGCGCGTGTCCCTGCAGGCTGGGCCCGGGTCCCTCTCCCCCGGGTCCCTCTCCGTCCTCGGCTCTGCTCCGGAAGCGCCGCCGGGCCGCAGCCGGGAGAGCGGGGCACTCGGCCACCGCCACCGCCCCGGACCGCCCTCGCCCCCGCCCTTCCGCCGCTCCCCGCCGCCTCACCAGGATGGCCCTGTCCTGCTCCGTGACCCGGCTCTGCTTCTTGCGGCCGAACAGGTTGCCCATGGCAGCTCCGCGCCCGCTGCCCGGCAGAGCCACCGCCACCCCGCGGCCACCGTACTCGGCCCCTACGGCGGCCGCGCTGGGCCCCACGTCGCAGAACGCGCCCGCGCCTGCGCGTTCCGCCCCGCCTACCGGGTCCGTCGCAATTGCCCACGGACCGCGCGCGAGCGCCCCCTGCTGGACGTGCAGCGGCCGGCTCCTCGGTGCGCTTGGGGTGAAGGCTTAGAGCGGCCTGTGGGTGCGCAGAGCCCAGCCTCGAGGGCCTCGCTGTGCACGCGGAACGCTGCACGTGCTGGAGCGCAGATGTTAACGCTGTGCAGCGGCCCTGCACCTGTCATTCGCATTGGCCGCTTCTTTCTTCCTCTGCACGGGGTTTGTCTGTGATCAGACCTAAGGAGCCGGCACGGGCAGTTCCAACTTCTTGGTGGAATCTGGCTGCATCCCTGGTTGAAGCCTTCCTCCCTTGGGGGCAGAAGCATTCCTGGGGTAGAGGAGAGGAGTCATCCTGGCTGCCCAATGGCACAGCCCCTGCTGGGGGTGTGCAGCCCTGTTGCATAGCGCGGATCCCCAGATCTCTAAAAACGGTCTCTAGTCTAGCTTCCATAGTGGGTTAAATGTGATAGACCCCCCTCCTGCCCACCCTGCGTGGCCGCCATCTCGGCAGCCCGCAGCCCTGGGATGGTGTTTCGCTGGGTGACTGCTGCTGCTTCCCCTGAGCCCTCCTTCCAGGGCTGCTTGGTCCAAGGCCATGGTGGACTGTGCCCAAGATGGAGCATTTAGAGCATTTAGCTTGGTGAGCACTCAAAACTGTAAGCACCGCACACCATGTGATGCATATGAATCCCTCTCTGATGGTGGGGTCTGGGTCTCCAGGAATGCGCAACCATTTAAAGCCAGTGCCTTGAATTCAGTGCTGCATGCACATCCCCTTGCTCTGGGGCACAGTGCTTTGGGTACAGGTCCCTCTGGGGAAGGCCCGGCCATCTGGTCTTACCTGCAGCAGACCTTTCTTGGTTCTTCCTCCACGTCCAGAGCTCCAGACTGTGACTTGTGCCTGGAAATGGGGTAAGAGGCTGAGTCATGTCCATTGTGGTGACTTGAAACAGGTTTTGGCTACCAGACTTAGGTGGTTTCTGTTGCCCAGAGCAAGCAGTGTTCTAGAGCAGTGCCCACTTGTTCTGTCCCCAGGGATCCTTGGATTGGCTGGGGTCCATGCAGGCCAGGACATCGAGTCCCAGTGGGCTGCCGGCCACCTGCCTCGACCACCCCAGCTGTGGCAGTTAGATGGCTGTGTTCTCTTGGTCTCAGCGGTTCTGGGATCACATCGTCCCCATGAAATCTGGAGCTCATCTCGAAACTGGCATCCTGTCCCCATAGTCAGCTCGGCAGCAGGAACAGAACTGAATGATGCCCCCTCCCCTCAGGGGTCCCAGGCCATGTGAACCACACGTGAAGGTCACATCTTTGGGGCATGCAGTTGGGACATGCATGTGCCCCTCACTCTTGGTGGACCCAGTTCAACAGTCAGCCCCCTGCGGACCTCTGCATCCATCCTGGGCTCCTGTGGAGTCTGAGTTTCTGTTAATCCAGTGAAGTCGTGGGCTGCACTGGGTGCACCTGCCTCTGTGAATCCCGCCCCATCTGGGGCTCTGCTTCAGCCTCCTCAGTCTAACACCCTGGGATGCACTTCCACACATATTCCCCAGGTCTTTGCCAGTATATATTTGAAAATCTCTGAATTCTTGTAGTCTATAAACCAGGCTTGGCAACTACAGCCTATGAGCCAAACCTGGCCTGGGGCCTATTTTTTGTACAGCCTGTGAACTAAGATTGCTTTCACATTTTTAAAGGGTTGTAAGGCACACACACTAACACCCCCAGGACGAGGAAGGGTGACGAGGAGAACAGAGACTTCATTATGTCTCACAAAGTCTGAAATGTGGACTGTTTGGTCCTTTACAGAAAAAGGACCCCAGCTGTGCTGTGAGCTGTTCCCCACAGAGTCACAGGAGGGCTGGCTCTGAGGACCCAACAACACTGCAGACAACGAGAGGCAACTGTAGAGGTCCTGAAGGAGGACGGAAACCCCTGGAGGACCTGCTACAGGCTGGCTCAAAAGAAGGTCACCAAAGGTGGGAAGCCAGTCCCCTGGGCCACTGCTATGTGGGCCAGGGAGAGGCCTTGAGTGGCCTGGGAGCCTCAGTTGGGATCAAGAGCTGCCCGTGGAGTTCAGGGTTGCCCTCCCATTAAGTTCTCAACTTTCAAGCTGGCAAGGGTGACAGTGGATGCCTAGCTTCGTGTTTGATTGGCCCTCTGGGTGTAAGAAATAGACTCTGAGGACTGCCAGGGAGCTGGGCCACCTTTGGGCTCCTGTGAGCCCCTGTGCACTGAGGGGCCCCACATCCTGGAGGTCACCCCTGCTGCCATGTGGGCCTTGGTGACAGCTGTGCCTTCAGGGTAACACCCACATGCCTAGGTCAGTGGTACCCATTTCCATTCAAGGTCAAGGCCAAAACAATGCCCAGATTCCACCTTGGAAGATCCATATCCTGGAACCTACCCCGGGATGACACTTCTACACAGTGGCCATCTGAACAGAGGCTGTAATGTGAGGGATTTTAACCATTAGGTGGGTGCATGGGAGCTCTGGAGAAGCCAGGAATGGAGGATGCTAGGAGCAGCTCCCACTTCTAGGACACAGAGAAGGTGTGGTTCTGCCTGAGGCAGGGTGCAGACCTTGCTGGAGGGGCTGGCAGCCTGCCCTGGGAGAAGAAAGAGCCAAGGGTGAGAACCAGGGCCACCCAGGCAGAGAAGCCAGCAGGCCATGGGGCTCACAAAGGGGCGTGGGCCAGGCCGCTGAGGACCTTCCTGGGAGCACAGCAGGAGAAATCTGAGGGTGGTGGGGAGCCTCCTGCACGGCTCCACAGGGGGCTGCACACGGGAAAGGGCAAGGCAAGCCCTGCAGCTGGGGTGAGGCCCAGCAGTAGAGCGCTTACCTGGTGCAGATGAGGCCCTGGGTCGCATCCCCTGCTCCCCAAACAAAGCACAAAGGGAAGCTGCTACCTAACCCCAGCCAGCGGGGGAAGCGCCTATGGGGCCTAGCTGCATGCCCCTGGACGGAGGAAGGGTTGCTGAGGGTAACAGCCGCTGGCCAGGTCACAAAGGTCACGCAGCTCCCTTCTGGCGTCTTGGGACACTTGTTCTTGGAATTAGCCACTGAGTCAGGGGTCCAGCAATGCAGAGACACCTGTGTGGACCGCAATGGCCAGTTGCCACTCACAGCAGTGAATCACGCTGCAGGGAGCATTCTAGACCCCTGTTGGCTGAGCCACTGTCAGTGGGACAGGGACGAGTCTTCTCTGATGGAGACTGCCTGACCACGGCTGCAGCTGCCGGGTCAGGGCACATTTTTTTTTTTTTTTGGTACCAGGGATTGAACCCAGGGATGCTTAACCACTGAGCCACATCCCTAGCCCTATTTATTTTTTTATTTTAAAGAGAAAGGACAGTGAGAGACAAAGAGGGAGAGAATCAATTTTATTTCGTTTTTATGTGGTTTTCGTTCCTCTGACACTGCTGCGTCTGTGGTGCTGGTGTTCAAACACATGTCCTTGCACATGCCAGAACTGCTGAGCCACTGCTCCAGCGCAGCCCTTTTTATTTTTTATTTTGAGACAGAGTCTCACTTAGGGCCATGCTAAGTTGCTGAGGCTGGCTTTGAACTTGTGATCCTCTTACCTCAGCCTCCTGAGTCACTGGAATTCAGGCTTTTGCCACCACACCTGGCTGGGCCACTTTTTGCAAGCAAAAGACAGCGGAAACTAGAGGGGCAGGTAGCTGGGGAAGGCAGTGGGAGATACCAAGGGCACACAGGTACTTAGTTCTTAAACATATAAGTACTCCTTAGGGTCCTTCTGCAGAGGAGCCTCGCACTCGTTTATCCAGGGCCCGGTCCTGGCCCAGACCTCGCCTAGGAACTGAGAGAGCCCACAGCCCACCACAGACTCCTTCACGCCTTGTCTCTTTGGCAGATCAACTTAGGCTTTATGACACTGTACATCTAGGGACACTTGCCCAACTGGCCAAGGCTACAACCCTTTGCAGGATCACCAGTGCCACGCTCTTGCCCCCCGCACTTCGGCCTCTCAGCCTTTGCTGTTCCAGGTCCCTGAGAAGTCAGGAGACCCATTTTGATGGCAGGACCTCTCCCCTTCCTCCCCGGTCTCAAGGCTCCTCACCAACAAGCCAACCTGGAACCCAGGGATCCAGGGCATGTGCTGGGTCCACACATGCAGCCTGGCTGGTGCTGCTCCTACCAGCTGTGTGCCCCCCAGACTCAGCTGGGGCTCACTGTAGTTAATGGGAGGTGACATAGGCTCCCACCACAGGTGTGGTCCGAGCCAGGGAGCTGCCCAGGTGGCACTGTGGCTTCTGCTGGCGGAGGAGGTTTGGTAGGGTTCTGTGGGGAGGGGTCAAGGTTAACCCACTCAGCTGGCTCCATGCAGCTCTGACTTTCACACGAGCTACCTGGGGAGGCTGAGATTTCAATTTACCTTGTAACCCTACAGCTTGCAGGGAAAGGCTGGGGAAGGTTTTCAGATGCGAAGGTCCTGCTATGAGAAACCCAATTTTCTTTTCCAGCAGTCCCACATGTTTCCTGATTTTCTTGCTCTGCCTTGAATGGAGAGTTTAGAGCCCTCTGTGTGTTGTCTCTGAACTGTCGTCTTCCCACTGCTGCAGGAACCCACAGCCCACCCTCAGTCCTCACGGTCCTGATTTCCAGTGACATTGCTCTGAGCTGCTTCTCGGTCTCCCAGATCTGGCTTTCCAGCAACTGTCTGGGTGATGGCAGAGAGCATTTTGCCACAGCGAGTCCAGATGATCACCACCAGGCTGGCCAGACTGCATGAGCACCACAGATGAGGCAGTCCAGAATAACCCTGTCACATTGCTGGGGCCAGAAATCCAAAAGTGAGTGTCGGTGGGCAGGCTCCTCTGGGCTCTGGTGGGGGTCCGTTCCAGGCCCTCCCCACTTCTGGGGGTGGCTGGGGACCATTGGCTCCTTGGTCTGTGGAAGTGTCACCCAATCTGCCTCCATCTTCAATAACATTTATCCCGTGTGTGTGCATGTGTATGTCCGATCCAGATTTTTCTTTCATAAGGACACGATTCATATTGGGTCAAGGCCTGCCCTTCTCCAGCGTGACAGCCTGTCTGATCACACCTGCAACGAGCCTGTTTTAAAGGAGGCCACCTTGTGAGGTGACTCAGGGCTGGGCCTTCAACGTGAGCTGCTCGGGTGGACCTGACCCGGCATGATCACTGCTGCATTGTTTGTGTTTGAGGACCTGCTTCCTGCCGGCCTCAGCCACTAGATGCTCCCAGGAAGGCAGGACCCCAGGGCACTTCAAGCAGTAAGGAATTCAGAGCAGAGAACTGATGTGGGGCTTTTGAGATGAGGCCGGATTCTCTGCTCCCGCTGGTGAATGGAGTCTGGGCCTTTACAGACTCTAGCAGCCAAAACAGCACGCTTTTAGTGTTTGCAGCCATTCCCAGTTAAAACTGGGAATTTGG